>MU192879.1:0-16650 GCA_016904865.1 Pissodes strobi | reverse complement strand
GCTGCGGATGCGGCCAAATGCGCAGGTCCGAAGGTTGAAAATTTGATTAGCGGGTAAATACAGCTTGCAAAGAGCACACCCACGCCTGACGAGTCCAGGGCTTGCGCGCGCGCATCACAAATACATTTCTGACAAATAGGTGTCTTTATGGTCCAGTGAGCCTCGTGGCTCAGTGGTTAAATGCTGTGTTTCTGATACGGCGGCCCAGGCGCCTGAGCTCGATTCCAGTGGCAAGACATGTTTTTTTTAAGTTGTTTGCAAACTTTTTTTTATTATTTTGGGCATGCCTTAGGTTAGTTTTGTTTGGTTGCGCCCCGGAGCAAGCGAAGCCAGCGGGGGGCATTGCATGAAGTGAAAAAAATACAAATGTAAAATGTAAACATTAAACAATGCATGGTGTTTGTGATGCGAGAACTCGTCAGGCAGGGAATGCTCTTTGCAAGCTATCTGTAAACGCTAGTGAAAATTTGCTGTAAGTAGACGCGTGTGATAAACATTAAATTTCTCCAAGAGGGATCCATCGATACCAACTCGGATGCTTCGATCCCTTATATATCGTTCAAAATTTAAACGACGCTTTTAATGAATTTTATAATGTTTTTTTGCATTATTTTAATGTTAACTTTCCTGTGAGAAGTGGTGTAGATAGTCTAAATAAAAAGTGTTGGGTATCACAAGATGTAAGGACATCCAGCCAAAATCTGAAAGATTTATATTTATAAAAAAAAAACAATATCCGTGCATGGAGACTTTTTATAAAGAGGCAAAGAAACGACATAATTCTCTTGTAAGCAATACTAAAAAAACATTTTATCAGAATAAAATTATGAATTCTGAGAATTCCTCTAAGGCTGTGTGGAATGTAGTTACAGCTATTACCATCAATTCAATAAAGTCAATTAGAAGTAATAATATGATTATTTCTAGCGCCGAAAACATAGCTGAACATTTTAATATTTTTTTTCGAAGTGCACCGATTGAAGTGGTGTCTAGAATAAACAAAAGTAAAATAATTCCAGGGACGAGTTAGGTCACCCCCATAAAGCATGTAGCAAATAGCATGTTTTTGTTTGATTATAGTCTAGACGAGTTTGTCAGTCTTATTAAGTCTAAATTAAAGAATAAAAGATCGTCAGGCAGTGATGGTGTACCTAGCTTTCTATTGAAGCGGGTTATGGATGTTATAGCAAATCCTTTCTTGTTTTTAATTAATAAATCTTTTTAAGAGGGAACCTTTCCTGCAATTTTAAAAATTAATAAAATTGCTCCTGTCTATAAAAAGGGAGATGAAATGTTACTGGAGAACTACCGTCCAGTGGCGATCTGTTATAGTTTTTCAAAGATTTTTGAATACTGTTTTGTCGAAAGGTTGAGTTTGTTTTTGAATAGGGAAAACATTATAATACCGAATCAATATGGATTTCGTAAAAATAAATCAACATCTGATGCAATTTTCTGCTTTTTTTCTGAGGTCGTATCTAGAGTCGAGGCGGCCGAGTGTCCTGTTGGGGTTTTTTGTGACCTCAGCAGGGCATTCGACTGTGTTGATCCAGATAAATTAATTGAAAAACTTGAAAACTATGGCATAAGGGGTCCAGCGAGTACATGGGTATCTACATTTTTAATAAACAGAAGGCAGTTCGTGTCAGTGGAACGGGTTGAGGATTGCCGTAGACTCAAAGCGAATTCTAATACTTTGGAGATCAATACCTCAGGGGTTAATTTGGGGACAATCCTTTATATACTTTACACTAATGACCTCACCTCTGTTTCGGACACTGACTGTACTTCTTCTTTTTACGCAGACGATGCATCACTAGTGTTTACAAAGATAACTTTTCAATTGAAAACAAATGTAACTTAAATTTAAATAACCTTCTGTCATGGTTTGCTGATAATTCACTTTTTTTTAAATGTCTGTAAAACAAATTTTATAAGATTTCATAATAGACAGAACAGGAATGATTTGGATATAAACTTAGAAATTAATGGACAAACTCTCGAGAGAGCTAAAAGTACTAAGTTTTTGGGAGTAACTATTGAGGAAAATCTTGGTTGGAATCAACACTGTCAAACTCTTTGTTCTAAATTAAATGTACAGGGTGGCTCGAATTCGTGGACTTCGATTTTGGTCGTGTACCTAATCGGACTGGTTTGTGTTTCCAGTATAAGCACTGCGGTTTATTCTTTCGCCAGCGATTGCTCGATCGATATTATTTTGTATAGGACTGCTTTTTACCGCGCAGGTAATCAGACAAATCAGCCAATATTCAGAAAATAGACCCTAGAATAATTCCACCGCCGCCTCCCCCGATACCTTCCACTTCTGAGACCCTGGTAGGTGAAAAACCTAAAGATCCTTTTAAAACGCCCTTCAGGCAAATTCCGTTCAAAAAGAACTTTACAATAAGAACCTTAGATATCGGCCAACCCCCCATCCCCCTAACTAACCAATATCAACCCCTAACCGATCTAGACACAGAAGACGAAGACACCGTAAGTGTCGCCTCGACTACGGCGTCCACTGGGGTCAAGCGCAAAGTTGCCACCCGCAAGCAAGCCAAAACTACCCCTAAACTTAAGGTTCAGCCACCACCCCCCGTCGTCATAAAAGGGCGCCCAGCTGATCATAAGCAGCTTAGGGATGATCTCCAAAGTATGAGAATTAACACATCAGTTAAAATATACTAGAAATAGCGTAATAGTATACTGCGAGAATTCCATCGACCTTCACACGCTAAAAAGGGCCTTAGACTTGGAACATACAGAGTACCATACATATGCCGAAACGCAGGAAAAGACGCGAGCCTTTGTTCTGCGAGGGCTTGATGGCGATATCAAGCCACAAGAAATTGTGGACGCACTTAAGGACGAGCATAATATCAAAGCAAAAACGATATATGAGATGAGAAAGACGAGACAACCCATGTACCTCGTCATTCTCGGCAATGATTACACCATTAGGCGATTAAATAATGATGTGAAAACTTTAATGCATGTCCGCATAACATGGGAAGCGAGGCGTACTGGCAAACCCGTACTGCAGTGCAAGAACTGCCAACAGTACGGGCACGCCAAGACGTATTGCAATAGAAAAACGGCATGTAGCAAATGCGCGGGGCCTCATGACATTAAACAATGTAATCAAGCCCTAATTAAATGCGTCAACTGCGCGGGCCACATCGGTCTATCGATGAGCAATGCCCGGTCTATGCCTACAAATTGAATATGATTGAAGCTTCCGCAGCTAAGAATAAACGTCCGAATCAAGTCTTCAAACCTGCACCGCCACCTGCCAACCCGGCATGGCGCAACAAACAGCAAACGACAGGAGTAGCAGACGGCTCACGGAGCCAAGGGATAAACAATTCCCAACGTAACGAAGCTTTCAACAAGCAAGCAGCGCCCAACTAACCCGAGAGAACGTCGCTAAACAGAACAATGTACAGGTTAGTGGTACTGCTCGCGGCAACTTGAACCACGATAATGTAAATAATGTAAATAATAGCACAAATATCTCAAATTTAATGTCAAACTTAAATAATGTGGTCGCTAAAATAAATAGTATGGTAAACCTCGACCAACTATTTCTAGCGTTAGATCACTATTCTAACATGTTAGAAGCGTGTCAAGGCGATAAGGCAGAGATACTGCAAGCCTCGATTCGCTTCTTTTCATTTGAATATTCACAGTTTAATATTTAATGTTAAATATAGCGAGCTGGAACTGTCACGGCATCAGGTCCAAAATGGGCGAATTTCGTAATTTTATGCAAACTACCAATTTTCAGGTTGTTTTTCTCAATGAAACGAATTTAGCTCCGAATTTTACTTTTAAGATTCGGGGCTATAATATCGAGAGATTTGATAGGCCAGATCGAAACGGAGGAGGTGTGGCATGTCTCATACACAAAACTCTGCGGTACCGGCGCATATATAACATGCCCACTGCCATCGAATACGTCAGTATAGAACTAGAGAGCGGACTGCGTGTATGTAGGCTCCGAAACCGTGAAAAAACCAAAGGTCACCTTGACCGATCGACCAGCAACACAAAAAACCAAAGATAGTTTCTGCGGCAAAGAAGTTGCTAGGCAACCTGAAATACAAGAAAGCGAGCGTAACTTAATGGCACCACCTTCTGCTACCCTGGTAAGCCAAAGTGACAAAAATATTTTCAAAACCCCATTTAAACAATTGCCTTTCAAACGTAATTTTAAAATTGTCACCCTTGACAGGGCACAACCCCCTGTTGAGACCTCGAACCACTACGAACCCTTACAGGATATCAATACAGAGGATGAGGACACTATAAGTGTAGCATCTACCTCAGCCTCTGCAGGGATCAAACGAAAGTCGGCAGCTGATAATAAGGGCAAAGCCACCCCTAAGCGAAAAATACAATCCTTACCCCCTGTCGTTATTAAGGGGCGACCGGCTGATCACCGGCAACTAAGAGAAGATCTAAAGGAAATGCGTATTAATAAATACCAATTAAAATATACCAAAAATTCTGTAATTGTATATTGTGAAAACGCCAACGATCTCCACACGTTAAAGCGCACCCTTGCACAGGAAAGTACGGAATTCCACACCTACGCAGAATCGCAAGAAAAATCCAGAGCGTTCGTACTACGCGGGCTTGACGGGGAAATTCAACAGCAAGACATCGTGGAAGCTCTTAAAGAAGAGTATAACTTAACCCCCAAGAACATTTACATAATGAGGAAAACAAGAACACCAATGTTCCTAGTAATTCTAGGAACTGATTATACTCTGCGCCGTTTAAATAGTGAAATTAGAACACTTATGTGCGTCAGAGTGACGTGGGAAGCCAGACGCTCCGGGAAAGCAGTTTTGCAATGCAAAAACTGCCAGCAGTACGGCCACGCTAAGTCGTACTGCTGTCGAAAAACTGCCTGCAGCAAGTGTGCAGCATCTCACGACATCACGCAGTGCTCCGCTAACTTCTTAAAATGTGTAAACTGCGGGGGCCCCCACCGCTCTATTGACACGGAGTGCCCTGTGTATGTTTACAAATTGAACATTATAGAGACAACAGGGAACAAAGCAAGGCAAACCAAACCCGCCTACAAACCAGCGCCGCCGCCGGCAAACCCGGCCTGGAGGAGCAAAGCACCCGGACTAGTAGCAGACGGCCCAAGTAGGGGCCAAGGCCTAAACAATGGCCACCGTGAAGAGGACTACAATGGACAGTTCCCACCCCTACGTAACAGAAACGCACAGAAAAACAATGAAAATCAACCTCAAGCAAATAACAATGTACAGGTTAGTGGCTCTGCACGCGTTGGCTTGAACCGAAATAATCATAACAACAAAAATGTTAACCATGTAAATATTGCTAATACTATGAGTAACCTTAATAACGTTGTAAATAGAATTAATAACCTAGTCAACCTGGACCAACTATTCTTGGCCTTGGATTGTTACTCGAACATGCTGGAAGCGTGTCGAGGCGATAAAGCAGAAATCCTGCAAGCCTCGATACGCTTTTTCTCGTTCGAGTACCAAAGATTTGATATATAATGCTCATAGTAGCCAGTTGGAATTGTAATGGCATCAGGCCCAAAATGGGCGAATTCCGTAATTTTATGCAAACCTCCAATTTTCAGATTGTTTTTCTCAATGAAACGAGATTAACTCCTAATTTTACTTTTAAGATTAGGAACTATAATATCGAGAGATTTGATAGGCCCGATCGAGCCGGAGGAGGCGTGGCTTGCCTCATACACAGGTCAATCCGCTACCGGCGGGTATATAACGTACGTTCCGTGATAGAACATGTCAGCATTGAACTGGAGAGCGGCCTGCGTGTATGTGGCTGCTACGCCGCTCCGACCCTCCGCCTCACGGAAAACGATATCCTTGCTTTACTACCGCAAAACAGAGTATCCCTGCTAATTGGCGACCTTAACGCCACGCACGCCGATTGGGGCGGCAGAACCAACGGCAGGGGTAGACTACTTAAGGGTATAGTCGAAAATAATCTGGAAATGTCCTGTCATAGAACTCCAAATCCCACTTATCTTCGCAATGGCTCATTCCTGGATGTTGCTATTACTCGGGGAGCGATAAGAACTACTCAATTACAGGAAATAAACACCCTAAACTCGGATCACCTTCCGATCAAGATTGGCCTGTACTGTAGGGTCTCTACTTCGAGCGACACCGTCGTTTCGTACAGGGGTCTTGATTGGAGAGAGTTCCGAGCTAGGTTAAACGAGTTAACTGTCGTCCCCGGGCAAATAGAGTCAATCCAGGAACTTGAGAATGAAGTTGAAAAGCTTACAACTAATATCCAGCGCATCCGTGATGCTATGTGCCCTAGGGTTACCATCCACCCTAGGACAGAAACCCTACCCGAACCTATCCTTGAACTTATAGCTTTCAGAAACCGATTTCGACGCCGATGGCAGAGAAACCGGACACAAATGGGATCCGCTCGCATCAATGCGCTGACGGAGGAAATAAGGGTTAAAATCCGGGAATATAGAAGCCAGACATGGCTTGAATATATTAATTCTGTCAGCAGGGATGATGGCTCGCTGTGGAAGCTCGCCAGGCGTGTCCGCGGAGGTAGTACGCGAATTCCGGCGATTAAATATCGTAATTCAGACATCGTAAGCGATCTGGGAAAAGCGGAGGCCTTCGCTGACTACCTGGAGGGCGTCTGCAGCGAGTCGCCTTACACCCTTCCTGAGCAGGCACATTATAGCTCTGTTGTTAGCGTTTTTAAACAACAGAAGTATCCCATCCCTCCGTCAGTTTACGATAAGTTGAGAGTCACTCCGGCGGATATCCGCAAAGCTCTCTGTCGTTTGCCGAGAAATAAAGCTCCTGGCCCGGACAACATTCCGAACTTAGTCCTGAAAAACTTGCCTAAGAAGTCAATCATCCATCTTATGCATATAATTAACGCGGCAATCAGGCTGCAACATTTCCCGAAATCCTGGAAAGCAGCGTGCGTCATACACATCCCTAAACCAGGGAAGGATCTCGCACTGCCTTCGTCATATCGGCCGATCTCTCTGCTGAATACCCTCGGAAAGGTGGCTGAAAGGCTAATCTTGCCGGGGATCAGCGGGGAGGTCGACAGACTCAACATCCTGCCCCCTGAGCAATTCGGTTTTCGCGGCCGGCATGGCACTGTCATGTTAGCCGCGAAGATCGCTACCGATGTATATGAGAGCTTCAGTGCGAGACAGTCAGTGGCACTACTGCTACTAGACATCGAGAAGGCGTTCGACAAGGTGTGGCACGCGGGGTTACTTTACAAACTTCTAGCGAAGCACAACCTTCCGCTCCACATAGTATCCCTGATCGCGTCATACCTTGCCGAGCGCACTTTCGTTACTAGAGTGGAAAAACACACTTCCGCAAGTAGAAGCCTGCTTGCAGGGGTGCCACAGGGCACAGTATGGTCGCCGCTGCTGTTCAATCTTTTTATTGCAGATATTCCGTCTCATCCCCAAACCAATAAAGCCCTATTTGCCGACGACACGGCAATTTACTCCTCGCATCCTATAGCGGAAGTGGCGAAGTCAAAACTAAGCGAGCACATCAATGCGCTCGTTCCTTATTACGAGAGGTGGAAGATTTCCCTAAATGCGAAAAAGACCGACCTTATTGTAATTACACGCAAACGTAAGGACATTGAGGTTACACCTCTCGTAGTGGGTAACACGCAAATAAATCCAAAAACGCAAGTAAAATATCTCGGTATCACGCTAGACACTAAACTGAATTTTAGCCGCCACATCTCGGCAATTGTTAACAAAAATGAAGGCATCAAGAAAGGACTAGGCTTGTTGGTAGCGAGCAGGTCTTACCTGAGCCCTGCCAATAAGCTTATCCTCTACAAATCAATTGTAAGGCCAGCACTGCTGCACGCTGCCCCGGTATGGTGCTCGGTGGCTCGTACGCATAAACGTAAACTACAGGTCATACAAAACTGCTACCTGAGGGCGGCGTTCTCCTTGACACGACGTGATCACGTCAGAATTGAAGACCTGCACGCATGGTCAGGCGTTGAATACGTCGAGGAACACATCGACGGCCTCGCGTGTAGGTTCTTTGAGAACCAAATCAAGGGATCACCGCTCACTGCTAATATCGCGGACAAGCGTTACGACCCCGAGCGCTCTATCCGACACGGTACCATATACCGAGAGCTAACCTTATTCTATAAGCAGCTAAGGCCTCCATAAACATAATTTCTTGTTAACATTAAACATTGCCAAAATCCCAATAATTTTACCTTTTTAAGTTACTAAACCTATATCTTTTGAAAAAAAACCATGAAAACCCAAGGATCAGGAGAGCGGGAGCACTTTACCTTCGGGCAAGTGTTAGTCCTGCTGCCTGCCCAGCCAACCACCGTGTTCGGACACGGGGGGCGGGGCTTGCTAAAGGTGCTCCTAGTAGAATAAATACGCAGTTGCACCCATCGCATATACCCTTGACTTCCAACCACTGAAGCATCCGTGACTCCGCAGCCTGACCCGTGGGGCTCGACCTATTCAACCTGAAGTTATTACAATACCGGAGCAGACTTACGCTGCTAAGTCTTCACCTTGTATATTGTACATTGTATATAGTAGTTAAGTCTATGTTGTATATATTGTGATGTCTTTTTAACATATGAGCTCCTGCTCCCTGAGAGCAGTTCAAACAAGGTTTTTCACTGCTTTTCCTTGTATAATCTTCCTGGGAATAACATTACTTAACAAATCAAGTATTCTAATCTAATATAGCTCCGGCCATCAACTAACTTATAAAGATATTGAAGGGGTTTCCCAAGTAATACTCAAGCCAACCGTAGCACAGCTGCGCCTAACTAATTAGGTAGGCTAACAACAGCCCCCTAAGGGCGTCGTACCCTGTTGGCCACGGTGCTGATCGAACAACACCAGGCGAAACAACAGGCCCTAGTTATACTAGTACTAATGACGTGTTAATATTAGGTTATGCTGTTACAAAAATGTTAATAATGAAATAAAATGTATGATGATGATGTGTATGTGGCTGCTACGTACCACCGGTTCTCCGTCTCACGGCAAACGATCTCCTTGCATTACTTCCGCAAAATAGAGTATCCCTGCTGATAGGGGACTTGAATGCCACGCACGCCGAATGGGGCGGCGTAACTAACAGCAGGGGTAGATTATTTAGGGGAATAATCGAAAACAACCTTGAAATGTCCTATCATAGAACTCCAAATCCCACATATCTTCGTAGTGACTCGTTCCTGGATGTTGCTATTAGTAGGGGAGCGATAAGAACCACTCAGTTACTAGAAATTAACACCTTAAACTCGGATCACCTTCCGATTAAGATTAGCCTGTATCACAGGGTCCCCACGACGAGTGACACCGTCGTTTCCTACAGGAATCTTGATTGGAGAGTGTTTCGAGAAAGGTTGAATGAGGTAACAGTCGTCCCTGAACAAATAGAATCAATCCAGGAACTAGAGAATCAAGTAGAAAAGCTTACTACAAATATACAGCGCATCCGAGATGTAATGTGTCCTAGGATTACCATCCGTCCTAGCACAGAATCACTTCCCAAATCCATCCTAGAACTCATTTCAACTAGAAACCGCTTTCGACGTCGATGGCAGAGAAACCGGACACAAATGGGATCCGCTCGTATCAATGCGCTGACGGAGGAAATCAGGATTGAAATACGGGAATATCGTAACCAAGTATGGCTTGATTACATCAACACTATAAACAGGGAAGACGGCTCGCTGTTGAAGTTGGCTAGGAAAGTTCGCGGGGGTAGTACGCCGATGCCCGCGATCAAACACCGTGGCGTAGACATGGTGGACGATCGGGGAAAAGCGGAGGCCTTCGCGGATTACTATAGCGAATCTATAGCGAGTCGCCTGACACTATACCTGAACAAGTGCATTGCAGCCTGACTGTAAGCACTTTTCGACAGCACAAATATCCTATTCCCCCGTCAGTACTTGATAAACTGAGAGTCACGCCGGCGGAACTACGCAAAGCACTCTGCCGTCTTCCGAGAAATAAAGCTCCCGGCCCGTATAACATTCCGAACATAATCCTTAAAAACTTACCCAAAAAGACACTTATCCATCTGTTGCATATAATTAATGCGGTAATTAGGCTACAACACTTCCCGAAATCCTGGAAAGCAGCGTGCGTTATCCACTTCCCGAAACCGGGAAAAGACCCAACATTAACATCGTCCTACCGACCGATATCCCTGTTGAATACCCTCGGGAAGGTGGCTGAAAGGCTAATCTTGCCGAGGGTCAACAGGGCTGTCGAGCGGCTGAACATTATCCCCCGGGAACAGTTCGGTTTTCGTGGCAGGCATGGCACAGTCATGCTTACCGCGAAGATCGCCACTGACGTCTATGAGGGTTTCAATAGTAAACAATCCACCGCAATGCTATTACTGGACATCGAGAAAGCGTTCGACAGGGTATGGCACGAGGGGTTGCTTTATAAACTGCTAGCAAAATACAGCTTACCGCTGCACCTTGTTTCACTCATCGAGTCATACCTTGCCGGACGCAGTTTCGTTACCAGAATAGGAAAGCACATCTGCAAGCAGGAGACTGCGTGCAGGGGTGCCACAGGGCACGGTCCTTTCGCCGCTGCTTTTCAATCTTTTTATAGCAGATTTTCCGTCACATCCCGAAACCCGTACCGCTCTATTCGCCGACGATACGGCGATTTATTCCCAGAATCCCATAGCAGAGGTGGCTAAAGCAAAATTAGGCGATCATATGACAGAGCTTATTCCCTACTATGAGAGATGGAAGATCGCCCTTAATGCAAGTAAGACTGAGTTAATCATTATTACTCGAAAAATGAGGGACATAGATGTTGCACCTCTTATGATAGGGAATACACCAATCGTACCGAAAGCCAAGGTAAAATATCTGGGATTAACCCTAAACAACAAGCTAAATTTTAGCAAACATATCGCGGCAATTATTGCAAAAAATGAAGGAATCAAAAAAGGCCTAAATATTCTTGTCTCCGGTAGATCTTATCTTAGTCCAATGAATAAGTTGACCCTCTATAAATCAGTTATAAGACCGACGCTCCTGTACGGTGCCCCGGTGTGGTGCTCTGTGGCCAGGACCCACCTGCGAAGACTGCAGATATTGCAAAACAGGTACCTTAGAGCGGCGTTCTCCCTGACTCTGCGTGATCGAGTCAGGACCGAGGACTTGCATGCGTGGACCAGAGTTGAATACGTTGCGGATTACGTCAACGACCTCGCATGCAAGTTCTATGATCACCAGATTAAGGGATCGCCGCTGACGGCACATATCGCCGACAGGAGATATGACCCAGAACACCCCATCACGCACGGTACCATCTACAGAGAGACAACTCTATTTTATAGGCAGCTAAGACCGCCATAGTTAACATCACAAATAATAGCATTATATAATCACCACCATTAAAATCCTAGTTTTCTACATCTTTTCACCAACTTTCTAATCACTTTTCAACATTATGGAAAGATATCAAGTATCATGAGAGCAGGAGCACATCGCCTTCGCGGACAATGTGTACCTCTGCTCCCTGATTGGCCAGCTTACCATGTTAGGACATGGGGGCGGGGCTTGCTAGAGGACTTATTCCTATTATAAATAGGAACTCCCACTCGCTGCGCCACTTGACTTCTGGCCACCGAAGCATCCTTGATCCGTAGCCTGAACCGCCGGATGCACTCCATTTGACTAGATGTTGCGATAGCTTACTGGAATTGACTTGTTAATAACAAGTCATTAATATTTTGTATATAGTCTTGTAAATAATGTGCATGTTGTATATAGTGTGCTGTCCAAGTTTTTAGCATTATGAGCTCCTGCTCCTCGAGGGCAGTTCAAGCGTGGTTTTTGCGTAATTTTCCACGCATAACCTACCCTACAACAAAATGCTATACTTAAGAATGCACTAATTAATTCCAGCTAAGGCTACTCTTAGAATGAAGCGACATTGAAGGGTATTCCCATGTAATGTTCAAGTTGCCAGCAGTACTGCTGCCCTTAGTTTTAAGTAGGCTAAACAACAGCCCCCTATGGGTGTCATTTGATAGGCCACGACGTTGATAGAACAACGTCAGGCATAACTATCAATCTTTAGATAATGAAATATCTAGGACATATTTAGACTAAGCTTTGCAGTTCAATGTAACAAAAATAATCAAAATAAATCATTCAAGTCAAGGCTCGAATTCGTGTCTATGTATGGGTAACTCGAAAACCGTAAGAGGTACAGTGTCGGTCAAATTAAGGCAAAATTGCGCATTTAAGTGCCTAACAATATGCCGTTTAGAAAGTGTTAAAAGTCCGAGTATTTACGCAGATATCCGGAAAAAACAGAAATTTTGAAAAATCGTTTTACTTTTTTCCTGGACTTATTTAATTTCAAGATTTCAAATCTAATTGCACTTTTGCATTGCCACTTTTTCCGCTCTATCCAATGATGATATTCAGTTTCAAATCCGACGTTTCGTCTTCAAGGGATCATCATCAACTTTCTTTTTCTAAATACGAACTTTAATTTTTTTATCGTTTTTCAGATGGTATTGGCGTTATGGCGTATGTGTTTTTATTTATTATTTTTTTATTTTTTATTTTTTAATTTTTATTTTTTTTACTATTTTTATTTTTTATATTTTGCTTTGGCGTGATTTTAAATAATTTAAGGTAGGTACTTTTGAAATTTTCATATTCTATAAAAATATTTTATTTGTTTTTTGCATTAAGTGGAAAATTGGAGCTCGTATTAAAAATTTAAAATAGTAAAATTATTTTTACCAGAATATGGCCATGAACTATTATTACTCACACAAGTTGTTTGGTGCATTTTATTTATAAGCAAAATTCCAATAGGTGTTTTTCCATCAAAGTTCCTATAGTATCACGTAGTATGATTATAAATTGTTGATGTTCTCTATTAAATAAAATTTTTAATTGGTTAAAAGTTGTGAATAATTTATCTTTGCAGTAAGCAACTTGTTTGAGTAATAGTTCATGATCATATTCTGGTAAGAAATAATTTTAGTATTTTTTATTTTTAATATGCTCCAATTTTCCACTTAATACGAAAAACAAAATAAAATATTTTTATAGAAAATAAAAATTTGAAAAGTACCTACCTTAAATTATTTAAAATTACGCCAAAGCAAAATATATAATTAAAAAAGTAATAATAAAAACTAAAAAAAAAATAAAAAAAATAAAAACACATAGTCATATTAATAACGCCAATACCATCTGAAAAACGATAAAAAAACTTAAAGTTCGTATTTAAAAAAAGAAAGTTGATGATGATCCCTTGAAGACGAAACGTCGGATTTCAAACTGGATACCATCATTAGATAGAGCGAAAAAAGTGGCAATGCAGAAGTGTAATTCAATATAAAATCCGTTTTTAAATAAGCCCAGGAAAAAAATAAAACGAATTTTCAAAATGTCGGTTTTTTCCGGATATCTCCGGAAATACTCGGAATTTTAAAACTTTCTAAACGGCATATTGCTATGCACCTAAATGCGCAATTTTGCCTTAATTTGACCGACACTGTATCTCTTACGGTTTTCGAATTCCCCGTACATAGACACGAATTCGAGCCACCCTGTACAATGCTTTTTAATTCGAAATTTGAAAACAATTTTAACAGCACAACTTTTATCTGTTTATTATGCTCACGTAGAGTCACGTTTACGCTACGGGATTGTTTCTTGGGCGGCTTCTTCAGCGGCTTCTGAGGTAAACACCTGAGAACTCTGCCTTGTGAAGTAAAGGTATTTTTATTTTTTTTTAATTTTAATTGGCAAGCCATAGGAGCAGTGCTGGTGGCAGTCCGTATGCCGTCAATTTGCTTAACAATCCGTTAACTAAAACAGAGTTTTATCCACAATACCGAAACAGAATATTTACACTCGACGCGCGTTTCCCTAACTATGTTAGCATCATCAGGAGATGATTAAAACTAAAAGTTTTAATCATCTCCTGATGATGCTAACATGGTTAGCGAAACGCGCGTCGAGTGCAAATATTCTGTTTCGGTATTGTGGATAAAACTCTGTTTTAGTGCATGTTGCCGAAGGTTCCAAACCCCAACGTAGTTAACAATCCGGCATGACATACCCTATCAAATGCTTTGGATATGTCGAAAGCCTTTGCACGAGATTCACCGTAGCTCTCGAGGGCTTTGGTCCACAGGTAGATCACGTAAATTAGGAAATCTCCCCTTGATCTTTGCTTGCGGAAGCCATACTGACTGACGAAGGCTTATGATACAAACATAACAATGTGTCACAAAGCCTACAATACACTAAAGTGTTTGTATACTCCCTTAAAAAAGTATAAAACCCTCGCTCAACAACAATCAGATGTTGTATAACCTGCTTAAGTTGACACAATAATACATTGGCATGACCACTCAATGTCTGTCCAATAGAATAAATTACCACAACTTTACAAAGAACGCTTCGACTGCGTTACATAAATACAAAAAAAAACACCAAACATGAATATGATTTTAATAATACGGGGATATTAGACAAAGATCCAAATTATCATACAACTATCCTTTCACTAGGACGATAGAAAATGTATCGAAAATCTCAGTCAGATTTATCATGCCTTAATTTTTTTAATTTTTTGAAAATGCTGATTTGGTCCACTTAAGAAAGAACACGTTTTACAAAGATCTTGTGATAAACTTCCTGGAAAAAAAATACGGGAATAAATTCTACAGAACTAAAAACAACACGAAGAAGAAATATTGAGGTGATTGAAGGAAAAAGTATTAGTTCTAAGAATCTGGAAATGTGAGACGTAGCAAGGGCAGCGTCGAAATCGGCTAAAAGTAGAAGAGCGTCACAAAAACAAATAGGACGAGAGCGAATCGAAAAAAAAACACTAATCAGAATACTAAAGCAAAAGGAAAAGAAGGCAATCTGGAAAAAGAAATCGCAAAGACTAACACCAAGAAGGAAAATGATATTGAAACAATTAATGTAGAAAATACGAATGAGGTCATATTAGATACTAGGATAGAAAATGATAACTGAAGCAGATACCGAATGAAATCAAATAATTGAGCCGAATTATGTTATGATGTTAATGACCCCCAGTACCAGAGGGATTCCCAAAAGTGAAAAAAAAATATTGCAGATTTTCTTTCTATTGATGACTAGGTTATTATTACAGAACCTGATACACTAAATCCCTTTCCTGGATAATTTGATGGTTATGCAGAGGACAATAATTGCTTTGGTTGGGTATTATAAATGGTCCAGGTTATTAAAAATATTTGGAAATGGCCTAAAAATGTTTGACTACATTGTTATCATTTAGCTCATTTGGATGTATGTGTCAATACATCAAGGTAAATGATTAAGTAGATTTATAAACAACAAAAAAAAATATATGCAAAACAGTTTGCTAGCTATTTCTACAAATGTATTGTATTTTTTTACTTCATTATTAAATATTTTCACTGTGCTGAAAATTGAAGTAAGTCAATAGAAAATTCGCTATAAAATGAGTGCTTTAACAAGTCTGTTGAGTCTTTCAAATGAACCTAAAAATATGCTAAAGCATGAGACAAAGTCACCCGATCTATGAGAGTGACATTGCACACACACTTATTACTTTATCTTCTGAAATCGAACATATTAACATATATAGGTAGTTTTAATGGGCATATATTTTTTGGCACAAAAAAAAACTGGATCAAACTTTAAAAATGGGTCAAAGTCACTCGACTTTACGGTACACACAACGTATTAAACTTGTAAAAGAATATCACAATGTTAAAGTTCTTACTTGGATTCCGACATGTCTTCTTCATTTTCACTTTTAATATCAACTTCCTCACAACTTATAAAGTCCGATTTAATCAAATACTCATCATTACATCTTTTCACATTGAATTCTCTAAAAAATAAATTATTTACTTTTATATGTCATCCTACTACTTACTACATGTCCGACTCTAGTTGGGTGTCTGGCAACCTTATTTACCATACTTCAGTTTTATCACAACTAGAGAAAATGGAATTATACACAAAAGGAAGGTTTCAATTGAGTTTAGTTACTGACGCGATCATACGAATTATTCAAATCGTAGTTACTTACAAATCCGGCTCGATTTTAATATCATTGATTTCTTTTTTAATGGTAGCATGCTCAACTAGACCAATGACAGCTTCATCTGGAGGTCTCCTAAAAAGATTAAAAATCCCACTTTTAAAAGTTTGTTAGAATATTTTTAAAGAAATTATTATTTCACAGTAAATAATAAGCAATAAATACAATAACTGCTTTTTATACCTGTGATCTAAATCCTCCTTTACCCTTTCAAAAGTTGTGTTGTCATATTTGATAGAAGAATGTTTTTCCAGTGAAAAATTTACTTCTGATGGGGTTTCTCTACAAAATACATGCCGATAAGTTCTAATTTAACTTATAAATAAACATATTTTTTGAATAATGCTCAAGAGCTTTATTCCACGCTTTCTAGTAAAACAATCTCTATGGAAGTAGAAAATCAACACAGAATATAAATCAGTCACAATTTTTTGTCAATTTATACTGATGGCAATCTAAAATTGAAAGACGATATT
>JAEQML010060722.1:0-26781 GCA_016904865.1 Pissodes strobi | reverse complement strand
TTCTCCACAGTTATTTCAATGCAAAAATGCAATTTCCTACCAGAACTGATTTTCATTTGGAATCGAATGATGTATACTTTGTGTACCATACATGTTTTTAAAATAAAGAAAATATGATTTTTATCTGGGCTTAGGTGTAATTAACACAGACTAATTCCTAATCGTTTCCTGCGAATTTTAAACGTTGGTAACCAGGCCCTGGCTGGAGGCGATCGTGGCCATCGATTATAAAAGTTAAAAGTGAGGCTAGAGCACTCCACTCCTGTATATCAAAAACTGCTTGCGGGATATTTTTCAATTT
Organism: Pissodes strobi; assembly: GCA_016904865.1. Taxonomy (NCBI): domain Eukaryota; kingdom Metazoa; phylum Arthropoda; class Insecta; order Coleoptera; family Curculionidae; genus Pissodes; species Pissodes strobi. The sequence goes on along the minus strand of JAEQML010060722.1, from coordinate 26,480 downwards.
TGTATCATCGCTATATTCAAGGTAAACGAATTGACGAATGCAAATTGCAATCCCAGACGGCAAGCGAGTAAAGTCAACGTAATTATGCCATCGAAAAGTTATAGAGATTTAGAGGTAAAGTCTATACGAAGTCAGTGTAAACGGCTAGGAAATTGGGGAACAATTTCTTATAGATTTGCATTGAAATGCATGAAATAAAAATTAAAATCCTTATTGATGGCTTATAGAGCATTTAAATCGTATGATTTTAACGACAGTCAGTGCTGTACGGTGTAAAAGTAAAAATAATTGAATTTGTGAGTTTGTGCGCGTCGCACGCCTATGCCGAATTATTCAAAGGAAATGCCGGCTGTCAGTCGAGTTTTGATTTATTCGTATAGGCTATAATTTAGTAGTAAGCAATTTGTAACGTGGTTTTAGCGGCCAATTATAACCGTTCTTAGTAGTAGTTTGTGTTTTTAATTTATTTTCGCCGCCTATTAATAATTACGGAGTTCGACAACAGGTGATGCGCAAGTATATATTTTGTTTCTCTGGCATTTGTCAATCTTTAAAAATTTTTACCTTTCACCAAGGTTGCCAACTCTGGGGAAATATCCATACTTTAGGGAAATTTTGCCACCTATAGGGAAATAGGGAAGCTGTCGTAAAATCTAGGGACTTTTTAAACTAAAAGTTTCTCAGCATTAAAATAAGTAGTAAAATGTAAAAATGTTTATTTTAAATAAACTTCTGCCTATTTAGTGTCATTATTCTAGCGCCATCTGTACTCCTAACAGTTAACTATTAAATTTAAGAATCACATTTTTGCACAGCGTGCTGCGTGCGACACCGCTTCGTAATCACGTCTTGCCTTTAAGGAATTCCCCGATTTCGATGGCTCTATATTATATTATAATTAACAGTTGGTTTGTTGTGGTTTAAGTTTTATATTTACCTTATTTATAGTCTCGATCCCTTGCCGATAATTTGCAGAATTAATTAAAAAATTCCCATTTATTTAAATCTAGGAAAAAAACATTAGACTATATAAATTTCAAAGAGCGTGTTTTTCGTAAATTTGGTTGGCAACGCTGCCTTTCATGATATTTCGGCAATGGTCATACAATTCGCGTGTATCACAGTACACGTGATAGACGTGAATACTTCTTTATCAATTCCATAAGAGGAAGAGAGTGTGAGAGAATCATATACTTTATCACTCTTGCGAAACTAAAATTTCATAAACCCTGTGAAAAATCACTCTCAAAAACATTTGTATTCGATTCGTCTCTCAATACCCGATCTAACGCGGTTAGTTTCAGTTAGTCTGAACTTATTTTAGTCATTTGAGTCGGTTCCGATACGTTATAATCAATTTTAATAGATTTGGCTAGTTTTGGTCAGTCATCTAATCAGCTTTCAGTTAGTTTCACTTAGTCTTAACTTATTTTAGTCATTTGTACTGAGGTCCCGATCTAACGCAGTTAGTTTCACTTAGTATCGACTTATTTTAGTCATTTAAGTCGGTTCCGATACGTTATAATCAATTTTAATAGATTTGGTTAGTCATCTAATCAGCTTTCGGTTAGTTTAATTTAGTCTCAACTTATTTTAGTCATTTGTACCTGGGGGATTATACCTCCCCGTAGGGGAAGGGGGGGGATTAGGCCCTCCCCTCGGATACCGGAAATTTTTCGTAAACATGAGATAAAATTGAAAAAATTGTTGGAAAACTTAATAAAAATATTATAAAACGAAATATGAAAAATTAAAAAAAAGTTATAGACATGGGGTTTTGGGCGAAGAAAAGGCGAAGGAGTTGAGCTACGAGGTTGGGAATGGCAAAAATGGAAAGAAAAAAATGCTTTATGAAAAAAATTTGATATAAAAGCAGAAAAAAAGTGTCGAAACTGGGGGCAAAAGTTGGGGAATAGAAAGCATTAAAAAAAATAAAACCTCAATTCCTTATATCTCTTTCAGAAGTTTCACTTCAGTTGTGTGCTTATAAAGGTGAGGCACATAATGTTTTTATAAATTTTTTTCTTCTTGATCTTGGGCATGTCTTGGATTAGTTTTTGTTGGATGCGTCTATTTAGCGAGCGAAGGGTCATGCAAAGCCATAATAATACCTATTCTTGTTTCGCCATTACGTATATCCACAGCTTTGGCATCGAATAGTTAGTAGGGTCGCTAGACTTTGTCCCAGGTATATGCTTTAAAATGAAAAATCGCATAAAAAATTGACTTTCAGAATACCAATCACAGCACCGCATTTTACTCCATTGCTATACACCGTTTAGGAACCGTGAATATGTGTTCTATCTCATTCTGTCGCAGGCCACATCTCATAGATCTATATCTTTTCATTGTAAATAAGATTTAATTTTGCCGCCTCATTGTGTGATCGCAACTGTCTTCTATCTCATTCTCTCGCTGACTACATCCCATAGATCTATATATTTTTACTGATGTCGCTTTTTCCGTTTCATCGGGTCTAAAATCACTCCCGTTTTCATCCCAAGATCGGTCTTGTTATCAGCTGGCTAACGGTTTTAAAGGAGTTTTCGCTTCAATAAGTTACAGAATAATTATGATAAATCTTTTGAAATGTCCCCGGTACGTTTGGAACGATAGGATCGTTTCGTCGAAACACGGGCTTTGAACGGTTGGATGGTTTCGTCAGTATTTCGTCGTAATTATTATTTTTAATGTGAAAAATAGTATACTGTTTGTATGTTCTCGAAATTCAGCCATGTTTTGAAGTGCTGGTAAGTTTGTTTCATGAAATAAAATTGGAATTATATACGGAGTGTTTTCTATGTGTAGGGTGCGTTACAAAAAAAAATGTTTCTGTAAACACGTGTCCGCAAACGCTTATTTCCACTAATGGAAAACCAACATGTTCCTACAACCAATGTCAGTTGTGGTATTTTGTAACTAAAATTATGACCTCTAATTTAACTACAATGGCGACAGAAAAATGTCGCATTTCCGGCCTAAATGGACCTCTATTAGCTTGAAGTAAGAACTGGAAAACATATTTATTTTAACGCCCTTGAGGGCTTCCGGTTACGTATTTCATTATAGGAACATTTTAATTGGAAATATCACAAATAGCTATAACTTGGAAGTTTCAGATAGTTTTCTTGGTAAATACCCTGTATATAATGTATAATGGTCGGTCTTCCGAAATATAGAAATTTATCAAATATTATTTGTTTTTATCTGGAAAATAAGAGTAAAGTTGGAGCAGTGAGCAGTTCTGTATATCTGTGTATAAAGTGTCTAAAAAACATATAAAATTTAATAAGAATCGATTTTTGTATGATATTATTGCTGTAAGTAGTCCTTCAAAAGCATAACTCTGAAATAAATTCTCTCTAGGTGTTTTTGTTCAAGTATGAATAAAATTATTGATAACCCAAGGTATGTTTCGTGGCCTGAAATTCGTAATTTTTAGAAGGGCCCCTGTAAATGAATGCCAGAGAATAAGTTCTGTTTGTATTTTCGAGATTCAACCATATTTTGACGTGCTGGTAAGTTCATTTGATAAGATAAAATTAGGATAATGGAAGGATGTTTTCTACATGCGGGTTGTGATTCCTTTTGACGTTCAAAGAAAATCTGTTTCTATCTCCTCCGCAAACACTTTTTTCCAGGATACGAATGATACGAGGTACGAGGGTGTTAAAAGAATATTTGTTATTTTGAGTTAATGAGCAGTTACCTACACTCGATAATTAAAAATCAGCATCTGTACCACAATCAGTCACGTATACTTAGTAGTGAGTCAATTAACGTTTTCTAGCTAATGTTTCGTGTGTCAATTTTGAAAGGAAACTTTTTTAGCGAGGGTAAAGCAAAAAAAATGCTTATCAAAGTGAAACGCCCCTTTAATTAAGCATGTTCCAGTAGCTAGATGGTTGAACTTTTCAGGACATGTAGCCGGGGTAAAACGAGGATCCTGGACAGGGTCATCAGAGGAGGATGGGAGTTATACCCTCACCCCACCCCCCACCCCCCTACCTCCCGAATACCCAAACACTTTCGAAAAATGGGAAAAAATTGAGAAAAACGTAAAAAATTGCTCGAAAAGTTAGTAAAAGTACTATAAAACGAAATAGGGGGAAAAATAATAATAAAAAAGAGTTAGAGAAACGCGGTCTTCGACGAAAAAAAAAGGCGAAGGAGTTCAGCTACGAGGTCGGGGATGACAACAATGTGAAGAAAAAAATGCTTTATGAAAAAATAAACAAAAATTGTTTAAAAACCGGGAAAAAATTGAAAAAGACGTAAGAAACAATTAGGAGAGTTAATAAAAGTATTATAAAACGAAATAAGAAAAAAACTTTCATTGGAAAAAACCAAAACCAAAATATTGTTCAGAAAGTTAATAAAAGTATTAGAAAACCAAATAAGAACAAAAATTATTAAAAAAGAGAAAAACTGGTCGGAAAGTTAATAAGAGTATTATAAAACGAAATAAAGAAAAACGAGGGGGATTTCAGTAGTGAATTTGTGTACACTAAATTACCACTTTTGATAGAAATTACCACAAATTACCAGTAATTACCTCCAAATGACCACTTATTTCCACTGTTACCCCTAATTACATCAAGAATTACAACTCAATACCACTTAAATTACCACTAATTACCACTAATTACCACTAATTTTCACTAATTACCACTAATAACCACTTAAATAACCACTGAAATTCCCACTAAATACCACGACTTTAAGTTAGTTTCAAATTATACACTTGATTTAAAACTAAAGTGCATGTTCCCACAGATTATCTATGATGTTGACACGTATATAACGATAATAACAAGATGTAAATTTTTTACACCAGATTTTAGGGTTTTATAATTATCTATCAGCTGTATAGGTATTATTCGTAGTCTTATTTAATGGATCTTGGTTCTATTAAATATGGTAAATATAGGTAAGGTAAAGAAAACTTTTTAAATCTGCTATTTTTTATTACCCTATTCTTCGAAATTTATAACAAAAAAAATCCCTTTTTTCGAAATATTTCCCTACAGAAAAATCATACGATCTTCTCGATGCAAAAATCGAACTCGGCACACTCATAAACCACCACATAAAGTATTCGAATCAAAAAAGATCATCCACCCACGAAATTAATAATTTGTGGATTTTTTTTAAATCCGTTTTTATCTCAGGAAATGTTAAAAGAATGCATTTACATGCTTGTTAACATGTTACCATCATAAAAATAAAATTTTCAATATTATATACAGGGTGGTAAAAAAATTATATTTAAAAAATTTCCCTCTTTTCCAAATATTTCAGTACAGAAAAATCGTACGACGTTCGTGATGCAAAAATCGAGCTCGGCGCACCCAAAAACCCCCTCCTAAACTATTCGAAACGAAAAAGATCATCCACCTATCAAATTCTCCATTTCGTGGCCAAATCTGAAGAAAAATGATCATTTTTGTCATACGCTCCCAAAAACAGCTATTTTACGGACTCATTTGACTCCGTAAAATGCTTCTTTTTAGGCCTAGTCCCTAAAAGTCGTCATGGCAACTTTTACGGACTATTCCAAAATTCCTGAATATGTCTAAATGTCAAATTTCGAATGACATGACAAAATTGACAAATAGTTGCTACGATATCAAATTCTAAGCTAACTTTGTCGTACAATATGATTTCAAAAATTATGGTAAATTTGCAAATTTAGGCGTTCTGAAGAATTGCAAAAAGCGTATAAATAAAAATTAAATTTTGAGAGCGTATGACAAAAAATACTGTTTGTCACACGTACCTAAATGAAGTTTTTCAGGACTCATCTGCTACCAGCAATGATTCGTCCTGAAAAACTACATTTTAGGTACTTGTAACAAAAATAACTACATAGTTCGAGAAGAATTATAATTTATCGAATAACTCCCTTATTTGACGTCCTACTGAAAAATATTATAGAAGTATTTTGAATGATCCTGAGACGGTGCAGATACCGGCGTAAACCGATTTAAGATATCCCTTTCAGTTACCGAGAAAATTGAGAAAATATAAAGATCACCTTTGGTGAATTAAAAAAAAAAAAATGTCTTGGGATGAATCGGAATACGACACGTTAAAATACCCCATGAAACCCATCCATTTGCTGTTTACCGTTTAGTCGTAACTCTTACCGTTTTACCGCAATTACAGCCGATTTAATGAAAATTTCGTTTTTTAAGGTAACCTAATTTTTCGAAATTTTGTTCTTCGTTTTTATCGTGGAAGCGATTAAAGGGATCCATTTAAATCTTACTGTCATAACAATAAAATGTTCAAAATCATATACATGGTGGTAAAAATATTTTTAAAAAATTCTCCTTTTTCCAAAATATTTCGGTAAAGAAAAATCATACAACTTTCTAGATGCAAAAATCGAAGGCGGCTCACCCAAAACCCACCTCCTAAAGTATTCGAATCGAAAAAGATCATCCACCTACGAAATGCCCTACTTCGTGGCCAAAGCCGAAGAAAAATGCTCAATTTTGAGACAAAAAATCGAATACCTGCCTTATTTTGCGTAGAAGCGTTTCGATCAACCATGAAAGGGCGCAGATACTGGCGTAAACCAATTTCAGATATCTCTTTCAGTTACCGAGAAAACTGAGAAAATATTAAATCACATTTGGTCGATAAACAAAAACAAAACAAAACGTCGTACGATCAAACGGAATACGCCACGCTAAAGTGCTAAAAAAAAAACATCTTTTTGCTATTTACTGTTTAGTTCTTTTTCGGTTTTCGAATTACAGCCGATTGAATGCAAATCTCAACTTTTTAATAAGGTAGTAAATTTACCCAAATTTTTTTACGTTTTTATCTCGGAAACGGTTTTACATGTCACCATTATACCATCATACATACATTTTTCAAAAATATATACAGGGTGTAAAAAATAATTTAAAAAAATATCTCCTTTTTTCAAAATATCTCCTTTATTTAACGTCGGACCAAAAATTTTATAAGAAACTTTTTATTCAAAATTAAGAAGGGTATCATCATCCTTTATACGTTTTTCCAAAAATTTCGTAATAATTGAGATATTCGCGAAAAAATATCAAAGTTAAAATAAAAATGGCGAAATTATTTTTTTTAAATGACCACTCAAGTACAGGTTAAACGCCGTCAAAATACCTATTTTTGGTAGCAAGTATAAATGAGGCCTTAAAAGCTTTAATACAAGCTTTAATATCAGCAGAAAAAACGGCTGACCGCCGTGTTGTTACGTGTTTTCACTTCACGAATTTGTATGAGACTTTTCGAGAAAAGAAGCAATGTGACAACCTGGCTAAGATGGTAAAGCTCTCGCGTTTAAAATGTGAACCAATGGGTTTGACGCCCGGCCCTTACAAGTTTTTTTTAGTATATATATTTTTTTTTGGTTAGTTTGAGTTAGTTTGGGTTGCATGAATGCAAATGCGTGAAGTGAAAAAACGTAAACATTGACGGGCGGGGCTAGTGTAACGCACGTGCTTATCTAGCCAATCAGACAGTGTTAATTAACTGTGCTTTATAACACAGAGGCTTCCTAAATACGCCAACCATTTATCGATGATATTATTGATGTTAAACTATTGCAAGGTTGCCACTTCTCAGGCAATAGAAATACTCCTATAGGAAAATGAATGCTGCTTTTTTTTAACTGGCACTAATAAGGTCATAGAAATATAGTTTAGGTAAAGCTTAGTTAAATAGTTTGGTTAAAACTCTGTCACTTCCTGTAAAACAATGCAAATTCGAAGGCATAGGATAATTTTAATATTACAAAACTACGACTTATTACCCCAAAATTTCCTTAAAATACTAAAAATTACCACTAATTTCCAGTAATTAACACTAATTACTAGTAATTTCCAGTAATTACCACTCATTTCCCCTAGAATTTTCACTAATTACCACGACTGTGTACACTAAATTACCACAATGAAATCCCCCTCGAAGAAAAAAATTAATAAAAAAAAATAAAGACTCGCGGTTTTCGGCGAAAAAAAAGGAAGGAAAAAACAAATTAAAAAGAGTATGGATACCGGGGGCGAAAGTTGAGAAAAAAGAGCTTAAAAATAAAAACTCAATTGCTTATATCTCTTTCAGAAGTTTCACTTCAGTTGTGTGCTTATAATGGTGAGGCACATAATTTTTTTTTATTATATAACTAAGATTGTCGCCTTTTGTAATGCTATTAGTTAATTTCTTTAGAACCGGTCCATGTGCCTGCTTCACTCAGTGGTGTTAATATTTATAGATGTGAGTCGTAGAGTTGGCAGTTGGGCGAAGGCGCCACTAAATTTTCTATTATGAATATATCAATGATTTTTGAGCATTGAAATTAGGTAGTAAAATTTAGAAAATTAGGAAACCTGAAAATAAATTATATAAACTCAACTTAACACTGACTTCAGCATATCAAAATAAACATCAAAAATCTAATTTAGTTATTTATTTAAATAACAAATAGATTGTCAGATTATGTCTGATAATGGAAAATTAATTAGGTCTCAAACCTAATTGGGGTTATAATATTGCACTTTAAATAATAATAAAATTCTGCCTAATAAGTATCACCCAAATTATAAGATTATAAACATTTAATCTTAAGTTCTAAATCATTAATAAAAATCTGAATCTGTAAAGTTCTGATACAGCTTATTCACTACCAGCCAGTCAACTTGCGGCGGCATCCTTCGATTTGGGAAATTCAACTGAAAACTTTAGAAGAGGGCCATGACTCAATATTGTTTTAAACGTCTGGGCATCTGAATAATACTTTTGACGGTTCGTTTAATTTAAAATATGCTTTTTTTATCGTCTAAAATCCATTTAAAAACGATTTTAAATGACAAAAATTTATAAAAATCCTAAATTTCCAGACCTTGTAGGGCGATAGCCGTGGCTTCCGACGAATTTGTGGTGGATTTTGAAGCGAAAATTCATTTTAAATTCACTTCGCTCCGTGTCATTACATTGCCTTGAAAAATCACGAGACCGTGGAACTGAACCTCTCAGGGCACTACCAGGTAGGCGCAGTGCCCGGCACTAACTTTCCGATTTCGGTAGAGATGACTAGCTGGTAGTGAAAAAGCTGTGGTTCTGACTAAGTTACAGACAATCACAGAACGTCCTAAATAAAGGTTAATCCCCTAAACAAAAATTCAATTATAAACTGATTTTATGACCGCGATCGTATGTGTGGACAAATAAACAGTTAAAATGAAATATTAAAGCAAATAAATTAGCCTGTGAATGAAACATATGGTCAATGAAAATCTACAGGGATAATCGAAGTGAGCTTGCTTAATTCGATAACCTGCTTATGGAGGAAACCTAAAGTGGTAGTTAGGTAAGAAGGTGTACTGTCATAAGGCTTACAGCAAATTGCAGTAAGTGCGAAGCGTTTAAGTAAGTATACGGAATACAAAAAAATAAATCAAATCACTGGCAGTAATTGGTGGCTATGTCCTAACTCATAGAACTACTTGGCTAGCCTCAATTAGAACTTAACTGCTTCCGGTGGAGCTGCACGTCACGTCATGTGGTCAACATCACTTCGGCAAAGGACAGGAATGAAACTGAAGACACTTTCTAGGCTAGTGGAAGACCGGGCGGAAGATGGAGGTTCAGACCCGAAAAAGGACCCCAGTTAAATTCTAAATAATTTAAGCTATCTAATATAGAAACACAAGGATGTTTTAAAAGCATAAGCTCACTTTACATAAAGTAAATTTATGGAACGATATTGCCGATAATACGACAAAATATTAATGGCTTTGGTGCTTGCCAATTTATCTCATAATAAATCAATACGGATCTCATGGTCAAGTTTATAACGATAATATCTTCAACTTCGAGACTTGTCTTTTCCCTACCTACACGCTCAGCGCGCGGGAAAAAAGACCACGTCAATTATTGTCAAAAAATATCTTCCATATCCGTCAAGAGAACATTCGAAAATAAAAGACGACCATATAGGACTTCGGAACTGTATCCGTCGATCCTGGTGGGGTCGTTCCAATATTCCAAAGTATGAAATAGTTAATGTTTTAAATTTTAAGAAATAAATTCTAGCTTCAGAATAGGTATGTTACGTCCTAATGTAAGGTAAACCCCATAAATCTATCAGTGAAAGAGAAGAAACTGCATTTCTGGATTTGGTACCATTTAGAATGCTATACAATGTACTGGTGGAAGCAGCTGCGGCAACTAAAAATTTATTTCTGACAACAACCAAATATATCAGCAGGAATATGATAATTTCGTGTGGTCTCAAAGTAAATACATTCGCAACTTAAGTGAAGAAGTATTGCTAGCTTATGCAAAGGGAATGTCTGAAATGTATTCTCGTACATCACTGTGGATAAAAGTTAATGCTAAAACTTATATTAAGATTATATGAAAACATTGAGATAGAAAATAACTATTCTATCTTTCAACATTATATAATAATAAATAATAATAATAATATTTATTGATGATGTACATAATGTAAATATTTTCACACGTCAATTATACTCATACAACTAAAGTTTGTTTTTTAAACTGTCCATGTTTCTAGGCGCAAAAATGAAGGTTATTCACTAGAAAAAGCCAAAGTTTCATGGGAAAATAATGTAATTAAGTATTTACTGGAAGCCGTTGACAAGGACGAAGATACTGAGAAAAACATTCTAGTTTCACTAAAAATTGCAAAAATATAAATACAGACATATTCTTATTCCAGAAGGAGGCCTTCCATTTGATGCATATGATTTATACAAGAAATACGCTAAATGCGTCCTTCCCTTCAACAATTTTTCGTTATTATAGTTACAAGAATGGTAAATGTTAAACAAGTCGTCGGCATACATACCATCGGAGACGTTCCAGAGAAAATTGCAACGTTTTTAAACCTACAAAATCCGGACCTTTATACAGGACAGTCATTTCGTAGAACATCAGCAACCATGCTTGCAGAAAATGGTGGTGACTTACTATCGTTAAAAGAGCTGGGAGGATGGGAATCTTCAACAGTGGCAGAAACTGACGTAGAAAAATCAGTTTCTATAAGAATGAAAATAACAATTCAGGTTATTCAAAATAATTCGGAAAATATTACATCCTCAGGTATTAAAAATACTTCACATTCTTTGGTATTATCTTCCTCTGTAAAATTTAGATATCATTGGGATGGATTGCAGCTTTCTTAATAATAACAACTGCGAATTCAATTTTCACGTTTATTTTAATAAGAAATGAGTTGTTACATAATGGAAATATGTATATGTTGTACCTACCTAGTATAAGTAATTGTTTAATAAAATTTATTTTAATATTAATAGTGTTTTATTGTTTTACGAAATCTACAGTATGGCGAAAAAACTAGAACGAAGCATGATCGATAATTGCAAATAACGGCCGGGCTGAAGTTTGCGATCATAATCAGCTAAGGCCTTATATCAAGCTATAGAATCTCTGCGTAAGGGAATTGATATTTTTATTAAGTGTGACCATAAATAGATAATTCAAAATATAGAAAAGCGTTCTCTATCATTCAAAAAATCGTGAGACAAATAGTACAGGGTGATCTAGATATTTCTCTAAATGAAAAGATCTCTAATATTTAAAAAAAAATCCGAACAAAAGTTGTTTGATTTCACATGCTTTTATACATGATTTTGTTTTAATGTCCGCATGTTTAAAAAAAAACAATACACATGCCAATATGCCATAGAACAGAAAAACAAGTACCAACTCTAGCGAGAATTCATATAAAGTTTCAAGGTAATGCCAATTACCAGGGATGCGTGAACAGTTTCAGGAGAGAAATTAAAGAAATTGGATTTCGCTGGAGATAAACCAAAACCAATAGAACAATTTTAATGGAAAAACATGACGTATGACATTTGAAGAATCCAATTTGCAATGAAAATGAGAGCTTACCGCGCAGAAGGACGCCCAATTGTTTATATCGATGAAACATACATGCATTCATCACATATAATTCAAAAATCTTGGAGCGACGAAACTGACAAAGACATAATCGTCAACGCTGGAGGAGAAGATGGTTTTATGCCAAATTCATATGTCAGATGGAAGTGACACTGCAGTACTGGGGATTACCATAATGAGATGAATTATGAAAATTATGAAAAATGGGTAAAAAACAACCTAGTGCCGAATTAACGCCCTAACAGTGTAGTAATAAACGACAATAGGCCATACCACAACTGGCAAATAAATAAGAGTCCTACATCGCTAACAAAGAAAGAAGACATGAAAAAGTGGTTAGGCGACAAAAATATTACATTTAGCCATAAAATGTTAAAACTAAAGGTTTAAAGTCTCATTAAAATGACGAAACCAAGGGAGAAAACTTATAAGATCGATGAAATATTTTCCAATGCGGGACACACCGTGGTTCGATTACCTCCATATCATCCTGACCTTAATCACATTAAACTAGTATGGGCACAGATGAAGGAGTTTGTATCTAGAAGGAACGTAACTCTTAGCTTGACAGATCTTATCAAATTAACAGGATAGTTTTTTGAACAGTACGGCGAAGCAGTGGAAATCACGCTGTGTAAAAGCAAGTAAAATTAAGATTGAGTATATGGAAAACGAATATGATATGACGGGCATTGTTGTAGATGAGTTAATAATAAATTTGGATGACAATGACAGTAGTTCAAACGAAAGCTCTGATGATAATGTAAGCGAGGATTCCCTGTCGGGAATAGAAGAAATACCAACAGAAGAAATAAGTATAATACTTACCTATCTTTAACTTTTATGAAATATTTTATGATATTTATTCTGTTATATTATTGATATAGTTCTGACATTATTGGTACATATGATAATTGAAAAATACTTTTTGACCTTGTTCAAATTTGGTTGAATATAAATGTAATTTTTGTCTTGATTTTTTTTGTAGGATCGTGTACTAGCCAAACCCCGCCAATAAAATTTCTTTCCTTAAATGATTGCGAAGTAATAACTGCTCATTAAATATGCGCAACCACACCTAATTTTATTGCCGAGTTAGCTTATTACGATTGCAACCATAAATATGATAGCAATAAAAATATAATTATTACATAAATAGTAAACAGGACTAGTACCTATCCCAGCGACCGTATATGAAACCAATTCAGCTTTTATTTTCTACGCGGGGTGTACTTTACTTAAATTTGGTCTTCGCTATCTCTGTCGTACACTGAATCTCCTTTTCTTTCATCTGCGCATCTCAGGGTTCTTCCTATTTTGCATGACCTGTACAAGGTATGTCAAAAAGTCAGGGTGACATTTAAAACAGTTAGTTTGAGACGGTCTTGTATAATTGAAAATATGTTTAGTATACAGCAACAAAAAGCATTCGCAACGTTAAATAATTAAAAAAGTTTTTTGAATTTCTGGTAATAATAATAAAAATATGTATTTTTTAAAAGGGACGTGCCGCAATATTTTATATTACGCTTTTAAGGAAAATAATCTCAGATTAACCGACAAGTTTGATAACAATATAGGTACTTAATTCTCTTAATTATTATATTGTTTTGTCAGGTTTGTGTCACATTTTATAGAGCGTGATTTATACTGCTTACCCACAAGTCCCATTATCTCTCAAGTTATTGACCAAAATGTGGCTTTTAAATCAACGTTTTTTCTAAAATATTTTTCTTTTAAATACAGAATTTTGCAATAAAAATTTGTGTAATTCAGTCAAGTGAATTTGGAGAGACCTAAATATTGTACAGGAGTTAAGTGGCATATCAATCAATGCATTGACATTAAAAAAAATTAAAAGAATAACTAAATACATACACACAGAAAGAAAGAAAAAAAGCAAACGATTATAATAAATTATTTCAAAATTTTTTTCAGTTTGGATCACCAAAGAATGGACCAACCTCACCAAAAGTCGAAAAACAAATCCAAAGATTGGACGTGGAAGCAACAGACTGATGTCATCAAGTGGCAAGGCACGTCCATAGACGGACCCCTTCTACGAATGGACGACCCCGAACTCACGCCTCTGGCCATAGAGTGTTTCGACTGCATTTTACGGTACTGCGGCGACCAACCCCTAACTCCGGAGATGTCCGAAGTCAAGTGCGTCTACACGGTTTTAATGGTAAATATGTGATTTGAACGTTTTGTTGACGCTTTTTCTTACACTTTTTACGCTTTCACTTCGTTTTACTTTACTTCTTTCACATTTTCACACTTACTTTTCACTTCTTTCGCATTTTTGATCTTCTCTTCGTATGTCTTCCTAAGTTCATCATTGGTTCTTATGTACTTCTTTTTGTAATTGTAGTCATTGCCGCTTAGCTTAGATTTTTCTCAATTATTGTTTATTTACACTTTGATTTTTATATACGGCGTGTCCGAAAAGTCGGAAAAGTTTCCAGTGGAAACCGTTAATTAGTATTTATTTATTTTGTCTAATTTCGCCTCTTATAGTATAATAATTATCAATACATACCGGATTATATGCAACCAAAAAACCTTAAGAATATGCTCATATAATGCAACTTTTCTTTAAATTTATACAGGATATATGCAAAGAAAATACATAAATATGCAATGAATAAATAAAACAATAAAATTTTGATTTTCTAAATTAAATTTTCATTAAATAAGGAGATTGAGTATTGAATTAAAAAAATATACACAATTTTTCTATAACAATTTATATCAAACTAATATTAATATTAATTTGAAAAAATATAAAATCCACTAGTTATTACGTGTACTTCAAGGCTTTGAAATACAAAATTGTGGCGTCTATCACTAAGGATATTTTTGTCCAAAGAAATCGTTCTCTGTACATCTAATAAAGTTATAGGGCAACATTTTAATCCTGGAACTAAGGCAGGTTCAAATAATTTACAGTTTTCCCTGACATTATGTTTACGATCTGCCTAAAAATCTTAAAACATGTATCTTTTTTCTAATAAACTTTGTCCCTACAGTTTTTCCTACCTCACCAGGTTTTTATTTGCTATTTTGTACACATGTTTCCATTATATTCATCGACTCTGGTAGACTTGTACACGATCCTTTCAGTCGCAAAATACTGTCTGCTAGAAATATATAGTTACGCTGCCCCTTGCGCTGCCCTAACCGTTGTTCCATTTTAACATTTCGGCATATTTCTTTACACTTTTGGATACACTGTGAATCATCAGAATCAGACATTTGTGAGATTAAGTCTTTCAATTTTTGGAATTTATCTGCAAAAAATATTGCCGCCTTGTAAAACTGCTCTCTTAATGCGGCCTTTATGAATATTTTTTCCATATTTTCTATTAGGTCATAGTCTTTGATGTGGCTCCGGGTCTGGTTCTGGGCCGATTAGTTTTGTTTCTGATCCTCTCCTGGCGAGTTCATCAGCTTTCTCATTGCCTTCGATCCCTCTGTGTCCTGGCACCTAAATTAGTTTTACCGTATTCCGGTCTGCCAGGGTTTGTAGTTCTTCAAGGCATTCCCACACCAGTCTTGATGATACTTCTTGGCTCAGTAGAGCTCTTAGTATTGCTTGACTATCCGAGAATATTAGGATCCGCCGATTGTTTGTGGCCCTCCTATTATTCTATATGGCGCACTGAAGTATGGCGTATACCTCTGCTTGGAAAACAGAAGCATACATACCCAGTGCATAGTATCTGCTCTGACCTTGACTGGCAGAATAGACTCCTGATCCAGTACCAGTTGCAGTTTTTGACCCGTCTGTGAATTAGGTTTGGTCCTGCCTTCTGATAGCTGTTAGTCCATTTTCCCATTCAGGTCTATTTGGAAAGTTCACCTCGAATGATCTATTAAGACAGTATCGCTTTTGCATGTGGTCCGTTTTCATGTTTAAAACATCTTCCCCCACAAGATCAGCGATTGCCATGTGTCCCGTCCTTCTAGTAACGGTGATAGTTTGCTGCAGTCTATGTGCCCCCAGCCTGGCCTCCCCCTTATCACAAAGTGTAGAGGCGGGAGGTCCAAGAGGGTCTCCCTGGCCGCAGTTGTGGTCAGCATTCCTAGTCTTTGTACCTTGCCCAGTTATGAAATCGCGCTTTTCTGTTGTGTCTTGGGCCACCACACCAGAGAGGCGTATGTTAGGATAGGTTTTACCACCATTTTGTATGTCCAATACATCATGTCTGGTCTTAATCCCCATTGTTTCCCGTATAAGCGTCTGGTTATCATGAGTGATGCCACCGCTTTTTTGGTGATATTTTCCAGATGTCGGTTTCAGGTAAGTCTCGAGTCCAACGTTACCCCTAGATACTTTACCTCGTTCGAGATCTGTATGTTTTGTCCTTTCAGGCTAAGTGGTCCTAGATTCCCCACCTTATGCCTTCGAGTAAAAGCTACGATGTTAGATTTGTTGTGACTAATATTTAAACCCTCCTGATCTACCCGTCTTGTAGTCCGGTTCAGAGCATTTTGCATCTGCTCTCTAACCGTTGCGTTAAATTTGCCCCGGGTGATGATGACTATGTCATCAGCATATCCGAGTACACAGTGTCCCCCATCCGTGAGCGCCTTGGTTCCACAGGAGCGGAGATAGCACCTCACCTTGCGGACACCCTCGATGCACCCGGGCCATCAGCGCGCTCCCAGCGACAGTTGCGTCTACCAACCTTCCCCTCAGCATGGAGTTAATCCACCGACAGCAAGTGCCCTCAACTTCTCTTTGCCGGAGGGTTCTGGTTATTGAGTCTAGGGAGGTGTTGTCAAACGTCCCCTCCACATCCAGGAAGGCGGCCAGCATCACCTCCCTATTTTCCAGTGTATCCTCCACCCTCTTGACCAGCTGGTAGAGTGCTGTTTCTGTTGACTTACATGTCTGGGGTGCAGTGGGCTATTTACCAATAGACCGTCCCTAATATGCCTGTCCACAAGTTTTTCAAGTGTCTTAAGTTCAAAGGACATAAGACTTATGGGTCTTAGAGCCTTTGTCGTATCCTGTCCTGTTTTCCCAGGTTTCGGTATAAATGTTACCCTAATGTGTCTCCAGGCTTTTGGTATATATCGAAAAGCTAGGCTGCTTCCTACAATGCTGCAGAGTATCCTGTACATTAGTTCAGTTCCTTTCTGTAACATTATAGGGTAAATTCCGTCCATTCCCGGGGATTTGTATGGTTCGAATGTGTTTATTGCCCACTCGAATTCGAATTTCTGATACTTAATCACTTCCCTCGAGGTCTGCCAGTCTTCCCTGGGCGCCCCTCGAGGTTCTGGCTCAGTCCACCCCCCTTGAGCATGATCTACTATCTGTGAGCCGGGAAAGTGAACCCTTAGGAGTTCCTTGGCCTTTTCGTCTCCCGTATTGATATATTCGCCAAGATCATTCTTTAGCGAATTTATTGGGGTTTGGGGGCCTCTTGAGAGAATTCTTTGGAGTCTAGCACATTCTTGAGTGCTCTCTTTCTCCTCACAGTACTTTCTCCACGACCTTCTCTTGGCTCCCCTCAGCTCTTTGTTAAACCTGGTCAGTGTAGTTATATATACCTCCCACTGACCATTTCTTTTGGCTTTGTTAAAGTCTTTTCTGACCTGCCCTCTTAACTTCGCAAGTTCCTCACTCCACCAGGGCACATTCCTGGTGGATTTCCTTGTTATAAGAGGGCAGTTGTCTTGGAAGTCTTCCGTATTCCTTATCGTCTTCCTGATGAACGGAAGCCTGTGCTCTAGGTCTGCCGCATATGCTTCCCAGTCCGTCTTCCGCAGATTTCGATAGGTAGTAGCGGTTTTTTCCGCTCTTATATTAAATCTGATGTATCTGTGATCCAAACAACTTACCTCATCAGATATATGCCAGTTTGTGACGTAATTACTCAAATAGTTTGAGGCTAGTGTTACATCTATGACCTCCTTTCTAACAGTGTTAAAAAAGGTAGATTTTCTCCCTACATTAATTATGTCTAAGTTATTTGCCATAATATATTGTAGTAATGACTCACCTCTATTGTTGGTGTTGGTACTTCCCCAGATTGTGTGGTGTGCGTTCGTATCACAGCCGATGATCAGCTGAGTCCCATTTCGCCTACAGTGTCTCACCAGCTCTTCCACACTCCTGGTCGGTGTTGACTCAGGATCATCGTAGGGCAGGTAGGCCGATCCGATTATAATATCCCTCGGTACCTTCAATGATCCTGATTTTGGCTGCCGTCAGGATCGCCTAACGTTAATGCGCTAAAGATTAAAATTCGACAAGCTTGCAATGAGAAAATGGGTAGAAATTATCAATGCAGTGAAAAAAATTCCAAAAAAACCTTGTAAAATGCATAGAAAATAATGGAGGATCTGCAGAAACATAGCGTAATGAATTTTGTGTGCCTTTTATTAATTAAGAATTTTATTGTATTTATTGTCTTTTACCTTGCGTGAGCATTGAATTTTTTAACGTGAATGTTTTCTATTACCGTTAGTATTATTTTGTTAATTATTTCTTTCTTAGTATAGTAACAGTTCATTGCAGAAGTGAAGTGAATTTTTCAATTCTTAGGAAGTCTTTAGAAGACTCATTGATTTGAGTATTTCTTTCTTCTTTATAAAACTGTGTAGGTATGTCAATATGCGATTCTAAGCAATTTTTTTCAAATAACATTTTTCTTAAAAATTAAAATTAGAGGTAGTTTACTCTTAGGTAAAACTAACGTTTGTGTAATTTTTGGCTACCCCGTATATAAGAACTGATTCTCTTCTGAGCAAATCATGTTTTTTTTTTAAGCAAAACTTTTTATGAAGAATATTTTTTTTGCTAAAATAGATAATAAAAAAGTTTTCCATATGTTAACTAAAATTCCAAAATGCATAAAATCCGGTCATTAATTATTATCAATTCTATATTCGGTAAAATCGAAATTTTATTGTCTTTAAATACGTTACAAATATACTACTGACCAGTACCTATTCATATGTTCAAAGCTCCGGCGTGATTTTTTACCATGTTCAGATTAGATCAAATATCTTTCGCAGCACTGCCACAAGTATGCCCAGCTCAGAGACGAGGTCTATTGCCAACTCATGAAGCAAACGACCAGCAACAAGTCCGAATCGCCTGAGTCAAGCCAGAGGTAAGAAAACAAGGTTTCTTTATAGTAAAAAGGTTCGAGATTTCAGAAAATGTTCTAAAATCAAGTTAAAATTTAGGGGATTCCGGTTAGCTTTTTTAAGAAATAACTTAAATTTTTTGTTTCATAGAATAAAGCCTTTGAAATAAAGTATGTACGTTATAATCATACTATAACTGTGAAAAAGTGTTGCCAAAAAGGTGGTTGACTAGTAGAGACAAGATCACAAATTTCAAGATCCATTTAAGACGTTTTACGTTATCTGAGGTAATTTAAGAAAAGGCATAACAACTTTTATAAAATAAGACTGGCAACATGGGAGTTTGGTATAAGTGACCGACTTGCAGTAGGCCCAATAGGTCTAGTTTTTTGTAGTTTTACCAACAAGATAATTAATCCTGGCAAACTGACTAAGGTCACGTTAATCTATTGTTTGGTAACTTTCACTTTGAGGATATCTGCTATGGCATTTTATATTGATTTGGCCAATCAAAGGCCTTAAAAAGAATTTGCAGTTAAGGTTATACCGTTGCAGAATATGAAATAGTAAAAGAAAGTTGATTTTTTTTTCTCGCCACTTATAAGAGTCATAATTTTAAATTTATTTTCAATATACCAGATGACTTTATAAAATGTGGCAGACAAGAGTTTTATTTGTTTAAATAGATATTATTAGATTTTTAGATACATAATTTAGACAAACTTTGTAGGACAATCGTATGTAACTGTAACATAAATAATGTCTAAGAATTTTATTGTCAATAATACAAGTATAACTATCTCGCAGGGCTTGGAGACTTCTGTCGATAGTGGCGGCGTACTTCGCTTGCTCCGACCACCTCCTGCCCTATTTGATGGAGCACCTGTCAAGCGCGGCGAGCGACAGGCGGAGGATCTGTCACGGTACCGCCGCCGTCTGCGTCACCAATCTGAGAAAAACCCAGAGATGCGGCGGCAGAAAGAACGTCCCATCGGTCGAAGAAGTGACGGCAGTCAGCGCTGGTAAGTGGCGGATGTTAATAGAAAAGACATTATTTTCAAATAAAAGGCACCGACCACCGTAAAGGTATGGTTCCGCTTGTGCGTCGGACGCACTGCATGCGTCCGGCTGGACGCACTGCATGCAATTTCGGGAGAACAGGAAGAGATACGAAATTTGTAAGGTAGATGCGGTGTTCGGCTCTAATTTTAGGGGGGATTTTGGGGGGGGGAAACCGTTTTTCGCTCGTATCTCTGCAACGAAGGCTCGTATCGAAATTCTGACAAACGATGACCCCGCTTGTCGCAGTTTTCACTTCTGTCGTGCGGTCTTAAGCACACACCAAATTTTTTCACTTTGGTTATTATTATAGTCTTATCTCTGTTCGATAATTCACTTAGGGGCCAATCGTCACTAGTATAGTCAGTTGAAAGTATTTTCGACCAAGATTTTTTAGTTGTAGATTCCTCCACGCAATCTCAAACCTCAGTTATAAATGAATGACGTCTCTTATGGTTATATTCCTTAAACAATTTACGAGGTCCGCGTTCCCTGTGAGTCCCAAAATATGTTTAAGTATCTTCTTTTAATATTCTCCAGAACGCCCTGGTCCATTGCTTGTACCATACTCACTTTTGGAAACAAAAATTTAACAATAGTTTCATATTTACGAAGTTCGTGTTGCATAGGCTGTGATGAAGTATTATCTACCAGTAAAATCGCTTTTATTAGAAGCTTCCGGTTTGTTAAGAACCGCAGAAACAAACTTATCATAAACCATGTGTATAATAAACAGGTAAAGCCGACTTTCCAATAATCATTGACGGGATTTTGTGATTCCCTGATCCGTTTGCACATACTATTATGGTTGGTCTCTCTTTGATGGATTTGGGTTCAGGGGCAGAACTTTCTTCATTACTTACTGCCTACCGACAAGAAATTCTTAGAGCCACTGAGACATGCATTGCAAAAGTTTATTCCTGTCCTGATTCTTTGATTGTGTTTGTCCTCAGTTTTGTCAATCACATGTTAGTACTTATTTCTCGCTTCAGCAAAATAATCGCTTTTATTGGGAGTTTACGATCTCTTAAGAACCATGTTACCGATGGAACAAATTTATCATAAAACCACGTTGTAAATAGAGTGCAATCCAAACATGCACTTTTTGGTGTATATAATAAGCAGGTAAAGCATTGGGTGAAATATTTTTACTGCTCTGGGATGAGCCGACTTTCCAATAACCACTAACGAGATTTTCCGATTTTCTGATGCGTTTGCACATACCACTACGGTTGGTCTCTCTTTGCTGCGTTCGGGTCCAGGACCAGAACTTTCTTCGTGCGATGCAAATATTTTTGACAGAAGCATTTTATAATAAGGGCAATTTCACCGCAGATATAAATTTGATATAGTGTGTATCCTTTTTCTACGATTAATTGATTGAAGTATTGAAAATTTTGCTAATGCATTTAAATTTAGAACTGCGATTGCACTTCTGCAACATAAGAGGCATCAATACAAATATTAACTCGTTCCACCAACACCTAACATCAAATAGGCCTCATATTTTGGCTCCGTCAGAAATAAAAGTGAAATCTAGTACTACACATGTTCACTTGAATATACCCGGATATGACATTTACTACCGATTTCGACATCTCTGGATTAACTGTTTTTATACGAGACGATTTATGTTGCCAACGAGAAGAAACATACGAACCTAGGGACTTCGATGTCATGTGGTTCAAATTAAGCACTGATTGAGCAACCAAATTAATTTGTTGTTTGTATAGACCACCTAGCCAACACCAACATAAACAGCTTTTCTAAAATTTTGGAAATCAAATCGATTTTCTGCAGATCAACTATCCAATGGAAGAAATTGTCATAGTAGGATACTTCAACGTGCATCACATCGACTGGTTAAGACAGTCCAACAAAAATGACGATGAAGGACGAGACGCCGAGTCTTTTGCTATAAGCGACGGACTTATTCAGCTGGTTGACGAACCTACTCGGATCCCTGAGCCTCAAAAAGACTTTGCTAGCCTTCTGGATCTATTGTTAACAACTAATCCTGACCTCTACACCGTAACTCTCCAACCTCCGTTGGGCTCATCACACCACAATTTTATCTCCGCAACCTGTGAACTTACTATTAAAATACGAAAGCCACAGGTACCCCGAAAGGTTTGGCAATACAAATCTGCAGAATGTCGTGATCTTCGCGAGTTTTATCTTTCTTTTTCTTGGGAAGATGTCTGCCTTAGGAATCAAAAAAACAACCTGAATGTGCTGATGAGATAACTCATGTTATCCTAGCCGGTATGGAAGCTTTTCTCCTCTCTTCTATAAAACGTATCTCAATTACTAGTTGAGATAAGTTTCATGGCTTCGGAAAACTGCTCAAGAGCACTCAATGCTTAGAATGCCGTTTACCGCAAATGGCGCCGAAATCCGACAATGAAAAATCGAAATATATTAATCACGACCAGAAACCAGTGTAAGAGGACCATTGACGAGAGCAAGAAGAGATATAATGAGCAGATCAAGAACAAGCTTCTCAACTGTCCTAACGGATCAAGATCCTTTTGGTTAGTTGCCAAAGCTGTCAATCAAGGTTTCTCAAAGACGTCAATTCCACCACAGACCAAAGAAAAAGCGAACATTCTTGCCGAAAGATTTGCATCAAATTCTACCTTAGATCATCAAAGAAAGACTCCCCCTATTATCCCGAGAGTGAATTCCTCAATGCCAGGTCTGGTATTTCACCAACACGAAGTGACGCGAATACTCAAAAGCCTAGCCACTAACAAGGCCACAGTACCGGATGGCGTTCCAGCAATAGTGCTTAAGAAATATGCTGCTGAACTAATAGCTCCACTATGCAGGCTTTTCTCCCTATCATACAGAACTGCATGCTTTCCTTCTAGCTGGAAATGCACTCAAATGCAACCAATGCCGAGGAAAGGTAAAACGACGATTCCAAATAACTACCACCCAGTTGCCTTAGTTCCCATCATGTCCAAAGTCATGGAGAAACTGATCAACGAACAGCTCTTAAAATATCTCGAATCGGCAGGCATCATAAGCGATTACCAGTATGGCTAGCGCAAGCACAGATCAACGGGAAATCTCCTGACTTAAAAGTGACCTACCTGTAAACCAAAGCCATCGAAAGCTACGACGAATTTCGTGCAGTGGCTCAAAGCATATCCAAAGCATTTGATAGGGTGTGGCATGATGAATTGTTAAGCAAGTTTACAGCATGCCGACTATCACCAGCACTGCTTCTATGGCTTCCCAATTTCTTAAGGGATCGAAGCATCCGAGTTGGTATTGATGGTCATATCTCGAAGCAATTTAAAATCAATGCCGGAGTTCCTCAAGGATGTATATTATCTCCCACACTGTTCCTGATCTATATCAACGATCTCTTAGACAGGTCAAACAATTCTGTTTACAGCTTTGCAGACGACAGCACTCTTGTATCCTCATTCGTGTCGCGGTCTCCAATGATGGCTGCTCATTCCCAACGCGAGCGAGAAAATCAGATTGCTCCCATCAGTGAGGATATGAACGCTATCCTGGAATGAGGTGAGGAAAATAATGACCAGTTTAACGCAGAAGAGACTCAAGCAGCTGTCTTCTCAAAAAAAAGCAAGCACTGCAGGGCCTGACTTATCAATGACAGCACAAACACTGACTCTGGCCTCATCCATAAGCTTGCTGGCCATCAACGTAGAAAGAAACATGTCTTGCCGTAATCACGTCACCAAAATCGTCAAGACATCAGCACAAAAGCTAGGAGCACTCTAGAGCAAAATAGTTGTATACTCCTCATCAGCTCTTACTGCTCTATAAGGCCCAGATGAGACCATCTCTGGAATACTGTTCTCATGTGTGGAACTCGGCACCCAAACACTTGCTAAAGATATTGGACTCTATACAGAGGTGAGTAGTCTGGCTTGTGGATGACCCAGAGTTGGCTAAAGATATTGATGACCTTGAACATCGAAGAAATGTGGCGGACCTATCTCTTTACTATCGATATTACCACGGAAGGTGTTCGAACGAGCTGGCCCTTGTGATTGCACCCAGAGTTGTGCCAAAAAGAAACAGCCATCAGACACAAGCTGCTCATCAACGTACGATTCAGTTGCGAACACCTACGACGTCCCTGTTGCGGGACTCCTTCGTCTGGAGGACTGCCTCGCTCTGGAATGGACTTTCGAGTACAGCGCTTCAAGTCCAACGTCCACCATCTTCTCCGCACACGCACCGCCGCGCCGGCGCCGCGCTCGTTGAATGGCATAGGATTTTCCTTTTGTGTGTGTGACGAACATAAAAAAAAAATTAGAGTAGTTAAACCAGTATATAAAAATGATGACAAAAGAAAATTACAAAATTATCGATCTATAATTTTAATTTCATCTTAAGAAAAAATTATTTGAAAATATTTTTGAAGATTGTATGGAAACTATCTAAAAATAAGAACATTATATTAAGTAAGTAATTTGGATTTCAAAAAAATAAATCAACACTAGATGCGTTTTAATTAACAGTATTTATACATCAATTGATAACAAGGAGCCTTGTATTTGTATATCTTTAGCAAAAGCATTCGATATTTTGGGCCATAAGTGTGCTTAAAAAAGGTAAAAAATGAGAATATATTAAATTTCATAAAATATTATATAAATAACAAGATTAATCATGTGAAAATTGGAGGTACAATTATTATTTAAGGTACATTTTGAAACTATGTTATTTTTTTATATTTTTATATATTAAGTGTAAAGGAAAATTGCATAATTTTACTCATGATACAGTTGTGAGTTATCCAACACTGAATTGGAAAATACTTGAAGAAATAAGTAAAACAGATGTATTCAAATTAAAACGTGGTTTGATAATAATTTATTCACAATACATTTAAAAAAAACATTCGTTTCTTCATATGCAAATTATCTGCCTAGTCTAAACATAATTTAAATAAACAGTAAACATTTAAATTGAGGAAACTGATGATATAAAATACTGAGCAATAATTATTTGATACCTAAACTGGAGTTTACAAATAAATCCATAATAAAAATATTAAAAGGTATTTTACCAAAATTCTATAATTATTTCTAATTTAAAGGATATATTAAATTTAAATCAATTTGAAATTATGCAAGTCTCGGTTGGAGTGAAGTAAAAAATCGTTTTTCGAATCAATTTCTTGTAATGCAAAAGTTGTTTTTTAAACCATGTATAAGAAAGAATATGGTTATCCATCAGGTATGCTATTCCCTATTTCCAGAAAATAGGAAAATGAACATTCGTCAATTATTTTGTTACAATATATATACATTATTATATGCATTTATAATAACAATCAATGCGTTTAAAAAATAATACACATCACACAAGACATAAAAACGCGACTACCAGAAAGGATAAAATATTAAATCCATTTTAATATAAAATATTTTTAACAGAATTGATAATAAACAACCCAAGAGAGACATATTTCTTTATAATTATAACAAAATTAAATCTCAATATTATATCTCTTAATATACCAAATAAAATATTCCATAATTTTCTGTAAATTTGTTTTTTATATTTTTGTATTCTACTATTCTAAAAATTTAAAACTTTATTTTTGCTTATTTAGAATCAATTAAAATGTTTAGCCATAAACCTAACTACTCCGAGTTAGGTTTATGGTTTAGCTGATCTAGTATACGTTATCAACTTGCCAATACAGGGTTATATTTTTATTTGATAACATTTGATAACAATATATATGTACTTAGATAAATAAATGTAAAGTTTAGATTTGCACAATATGGATATCAAATACTTCATGGGAATATATTTTAGTTTATTTCATTATTTTAAATGAGTGTATATATAAATAAATTTTGATATTATGGAATAAAATATTTCAATGGAAATGAATTGAATATAATATAATACAATACGAAAATTAATTTTTTTGCTCAGGGCGTAGCGCCAGAAGACAAATCTACCGACTTCCCGGCGGAGCCGAACGAGTGGTCAACACTAGGTGCAGTACCGTGGTGGCCGACGTTATCCAGGAGCTGTGCGGCTTGATCGGAATCACTGCCGACCAGGAGCAACAGGAGTTCAGTCTGTACTGTATTGTACAGGGCGACGCGTTTACCATGCCCCTCGCTGCCGACGAGTACATTTTGGACGTGACCACCGAATTGCATAAGGCCGCTCAGCCGTTCTATTTGATCTTCTGTCGATCGGTGTGGTAAGTAATCCCCCTTGTAATTTTTTCTGTTGTAATTGTTAATGCCTTTGATATCGTACAGGTATCATCCGCTCAAACACGATGCTAGTCCTCTTTACACTGAAGTACTATTCAATCAAGTCGCTCCAGATTATCTCGAAGGTCTCCTCCTGCGGCTAGG
>JAEQML010060721.1:0-26781 GCA_016904865.1 Pissodes strobi | reverse complement strand
TGTATCATGCATAATTACAATCCATTGGATGCAACTATCATCAAAAATTATGTTAAAACTTTTACCTTACTCACCTTACTGTTATAGAAAATATTTGGCAAAAATATAGGTACCTATAACGACAGAAAATGAAAACTATATTAATTTTTATAAAATGTAAATGTAAACAAATCGATCATTCAAGGATTTTATTTTGGATTTTTTGGGTTATGTTATTCTCTATGAAGCTTAATTCTCGCTTCACGTCAGCGTTTTGCCGGCTGACCGAAATGCGGCCATAATTTAAAAATAGTGCAAAGAAGATTCTATCCCTATTTAGGTAGTAAGTTTCATGAAATGTATTTAGGGTGCCTGTATATTTGGAAACATTTATTGTTGTATGTATTCGATAATTATTTAATGAGTATCCCATTAAAATAATTAGTGCGTGCTAGCTGAATTTCTTTTATTTATCCATAATTGCTTCACTGGATAGTTTTTACTTATCATGCTCTCAAATAAAATATAATAACTTACGTCTGGAGACTATCCCATAACTCTCAGCACCATGCCTAAATTCACTTTTTACAGGCCCTCCGTTCGCTCCGCTCACTACGGGGGCTCAAGAAAAGGAAACTAACCAGGTGCTAACCCAAACTAACCCAAGACATACTCAAAATCAAGAAAAAAAACTGTTTAGAAATATAACCTTAAAAAAAATAAAAAGAAACCGATGGGGTTTGAACTCGCGTTGCCGAAGTGAAGGCTAACCATGCAAACCTCTAGACCATCAGAGGCATACAAACGATTTGTTACATCACGAAGTACATGAAAACAGCTGACTGCTGAGAGTTATGGGATAGTCGCCAGACATAATAAATATAATACTCTAGGAAAGTTGATACACGGTAAAAAATTCACAGCGATTAAATAGTAATACCAATGAAATTTTCTTTTACTGTGCAAAGACTGATTGTCTGGCGAACTTTAAATGCGCATGCTAAAATTACGCAAGCTGCAGCCGTGAGAAGGACATCCTTTTCGTCAGACACGTTGGAACGGACTAAAAAACAAAAATCTTACTTGTTGCCTGCAATCTTGACTTTTTAAATGAGGACGTCCTAAAAGTTGTCAACAAGTTTAGTAAACATGTTGCAACAACCAGTTTTCGAAACATGTTTCTAAGTGAGGACAGGCCTAGAAATTGAAGTTTCCCGGTGTTGACTCAGACTATTGTCAACCAATCAACCGTGTTACTATTACTTTACTTAACCTGCCTCGATAATACCGGAAAGCATGGTACAATAAATGGAAGGTATGATACTTAGCCGTCTCAAATTCGTTCGCTCCGCGCAGTGACGTCATTGCGTGATTGGCTTCTATTGAAATGCATACGTTTATAGGCACATAATCATTATGTTTTACATATTAATACTATTTATTTCATAAAAAAAAACTAATATTCAACATAACTTCTATGATGAATGGATCAAAATAGTATTAAAAACAGCATCTTTTGAAAAACGTAATAAACTTTTACTTTTATCTAAAAAACGTTTATTGAGTATTGGCCAATCGAGAGCAAAACAAAGGAAATCGATCATAATATTTTTCTTAAATAATAATTTTAGTCATCTTTCTTTATTTAGAAATTGTTAAATTTATCAAATCCTGATGGTAGCAAGACCATTAGAGATGGAATAAAATTAATTTCACATTCCTATCTTAACTTTTCAAGAGCTATCTGACGGTGTGATGGTCAGGCCAGGGTACCCGATTTAATTGAAGAAATGTAAAACTTTTAGTTAAATTTTAATCGTTCAAATGAAAAAAATAAATATTGAAAGTCATTTGCCCTTGGACTATAAATCCAAAAACCGATAGGAAATTCAAGTTCACTAGACACGGTTTTGCGCGCGGACTATTCCACCACTTAATTCGGCATTCATGCAGGTTCCCCCGAAAATCTTGATAAAAAGAACTCCATTGGTCAATAGGCGTTGCCAGGAATTTTCGTCATCCAAGTCGAGGACCTGAGTGAACTTTGCAGTGTTACCTTGAAAAGCAATTGAATGACCTCATTTTGGTCCAGAGTGGAAAAAACCCAGTTAAAACGCGAAGAGCCGTTTTCGGCGGAAAAGAAGCGTCTTGCGTCATCACCAATGTTCTAATGGCTGCAGGCAAAAATTCCAGGTATTTCTGGGAGAAAGACACGCCTCGAAAGTTGCGAAATATCACGCGTTTCGTAGGTGGACGGAGATTCTGGATTTTTTTTGGGGGACAAAACGTGTCGAAATTTTTGCTATAAAACCACGATTATATCGAAGAAAAAGCAGTCTTATTCTCCAGTCCAGTTGCAGTGGGTCACTATGGCCAAATTCAAAATGTTATAAGAAATATCAGATGTAGCGAGCCGCTATGCTGAGTTTCATTTAAATAGTTTAAAAGTTAAACTAATAATTTTGTAGTCGATAATATGGTCTTAGTTGTGACCAAACCGAGAGTAGTGCCTTTCAGTTTAAGGGCTCGTGGAAATAACGAAGTAAATAAATCAAATTCATGTCGACGTCCCGAAATTAGCGAAAAGAAGCATTGTGTGAAATTCGTCACATATCGAAGCAGCAGGTGGTGAACAGGGGTGAAGAAGGTTTCAACGACAGGTTGGGTTGTGAGATTAGGAACTATAAAGACAGTAAGTGAATGTTAAAAAAAAATCATAATGTTGTTATGCCTGTTTTGTTCGATAATATTGTTTATGAATGTACTCTAGAATTGTATGCCTATTCCATTTAACCATTAACGCTAGTACCTCCCTATAAATTGTCTTTACCAGGGAATTTTGTTTGCTAAATTTTAACATGAGAAAACCCATTAAACAAATCTGCTGGCGTTACTCAGTACATATTTTATTTCTATGAAAATTTTGAATTTAAATCCGCAAGTATACATGAATTAACGTAAGCTCTAGAAATTGTTGCTGAAAAACAAATCACTGCGGAAAACAGAGCTGGCTAATTGAATTTCTTTATTAGTCCATAAATGCGTGACTGATTAGATTACTTAACTTGCTTGCAGAAAAACATATATTACTCTAGGAAAGTTAATACATGGAACAAAATTCACGGTAATTTAATAGTAATGCCGGTGAGAACTATTTTTATTTTGTTGAAAAGGCAGCGTGTATGGGACCCGTAGATTCGAGGTCGTATTAAAAATTAAGCGAATAAATTAGGCCACTATTAAAATGCTCCCTTTCAACTATTTTATCAATTTAAAAACATCATTTATGTGGCTTACATTTATTTAATTATTTTAAATATAGTGAATAGAACTGAGAATAGAAATTAAGTACCGGTAAGAGTCAGAAAGTGGTTTTAACTAGGTAGCGAAACATGGGTGTTTACCCAAATATAAAGGAAACTATTTTACGTCGCAATTAGGGTGTCAACACACTGGTACTGCGAACCCGTTTACAGCTTATGAACAAAGATTGACGAAACGGCCGAAAAATACAGCAAGTAAAGGATTAGGGTAAATCGGCGTTCATTACAACGGTACTAATTGGCAGGTGGTACCATGGGTACCAAATCTGGTACCTCGATAGGTACCACTGGCAGGTGGTATCATGGGTACCAAATCTGGTACCTCAGTAGGTACCAAATCTGGTACCTCGGTAGGTACCATCAGTTTAGCACCATCAGATAGCTCTTGGAAAGTTAAGATAGGAATGTGGAATTAATTTTACTCCATCTTTAATGGTCTTCCTGCTACCAATGTGAAAAGAAGCCAAAGTACCGATTTTCAACTGTTTATAGGTGTGAAACTACTAACTCTAGAGGTATAACATCATACATCACATTTAATATGCTTAGAATTTTAAGTAGAATCCAAAAATGTAATAAAATATAGGGTGTTTCATTTAAAAAAGTGTAACTCTCTTTGACCACCCTGTATATAAAAAAGTAACGATTAAAAAAATACAAAAAATTAAAGATCGTTTTACTAGGAACAACTTTTGTATTTAATTTTTTTGCAACCATCGTAGTCTTCGAGATAAGGTATAGGCCCGTCTTAAACGGGCCACCCTGTACATAGTCATCTTCCTCAAAATGTTTTGAGCAAATACGTGCAGAAGTTTTATTAAATTTATATTTACGAAAACACAGGTGAACCCATTTACTACACATATTTTGTCTTTGGGAAAAGAGAAACACCTTATATTCCTATCACGCGCGGCGCCAAACAACGCTCGCAATGACGTCACAGGCGAATCGTCGCCTGCGCGATATCATATCTTACGTTTATTGTATCATGACCGGAAAGAACATGTCAACTCCAACCGTCAGAACCTCAAGACATCTATCAAACCTAGCATCAATGCATTCATCCTGCACACCAGCGAGAATATAATAAAAATAGTCTTGGCTGCACACCGATGAAATCCTATTTCTGTGACTCCAAATAGCCATTCATTTATACCCTTATTAGTGTATGGGCGACACAGACGATACTGATGGCGCACATCATCACTGTGTAGCTCTATTGAGATATTCAATGCCAGATGATCAGAAGATCCATCTTGGCCCCTTTGTGAATTTGGATTAAAAACAATAATAAAGTCACCTGTTACCATAGTATGCCTGCAGAGCCCCCGCTCGACAAAACGCAGCAAATTCTCCATTATGTCCATAAAAACATCGAAGTCTCCCATTGGGGGAAGATACTCTAATGACATGCTGACCAGAGCTTCGATACTTCTGCCCTTTAGCCGATTTCTACTCATAATCATTGCACCACCATTGTTAATATGCTGCCTTGTAAAACAAGAAAGCAATGTATGTTTCTTAATTTTTATAAATTGGATTTCATGATACTTAAGATGATGCTCATTGAAGCACAATATGTCGTACTCGATACTCTGCATTTTTAGAAACACTTCAAACTCTTCTATCTTGTTTCGAAGCGAATGTATATTCAGATGGAAAACGGTAAATCTTATATCAGTTGACATCTTGGCGGTAGTGCCCCCTAATTTACTTGTGGACGCCGGCGTCGGCTGAGATTTATAAAATGGATTACCACAGTACCTCTTGGCCACACAATCGGATTAAGTAGGTTATCCTTGTGCTGCTCATCAATTCCTAATCGAAATGAGCGTCTTATGTTATCATGTTGTTTGGTTGCGCCTCCCGAGAGAGCAAAGCGAGCAAGGAGCCATGCGTGGAGTGAAATATTAGCACAACACTGGCATGCTGCCAAATGCGCAGAACCACGATACACCGCAGAACCGATAGTCGAAAATTTGAGACGTCTTTTTGCGGTCGAAGATTTCGAAACCGTTTCGAAATCTTGACATATGTTTCATTTATGCGTCGAAACGGCGACGTCATGTAAGAAAGCGTTTCATTACATTTTAAAACCCAGGTGGAGAACGTTTCGAAAGCATTTTGATAGTGAACGCATATGTCAACTTGTCAATATTATTGTCATAGAAGAATATTATATTTAAAAAAAGTCGTTCGTTTCGTTATCCTTTTGAATGTTTATTATTTTCTTTCTACTAGCCGATTTTGTAAAGAAATGAACAATAGTGGGATGGTCCAGGTTAACCTGGGAGATTGAGCTTCAATTACTTCCATCTCATTTTCATCAGGCCACACAATATATTCATCGAGTAATAGAAGTATCTGATTTAAAATGTTGGTAGTGGTTAGATAAACAGTGGTTTCTCCTACTGAAAATCGTTCTGCTATGGAAATAAGGGTTTCCCCTTTTCCCAACCACCACAACGTCATAAGGAGCTGCTTGTCTACAGGAATGAATCGGTATGCCACCCCCTTTATATGGAATACTTAGATCAGGTCCAGCAATTTTTGTTAGAAATGTATTAAAGGTACCCTGTGTCACTCGGAATAGCTTGAAAAAATCATACTCCGGATATTTATCGAACCAATCTTCTGATACCAAGCGGTAATGCTCGGTTTGTTTAAATAGCAGCAATTGGTAAAATATATTGCTAGTCGTGTTTCCTCTATTGAACCAATGTAGCGTATGCAAAACATTTTTCTCTGGTTTAAAACTATCGGCTAATAATAACATTTTCATGTGATTCGCCATAATTTCCAAAGTAAAAAAACATACACGCTCTAGCAAAAAACTCAGAAATATAAGAAGTAAACTTTAAAAAATCCCAAAGCAAAACCTACAAACTGCTGACAGGTGACGGTGACAGGTTTGGGTTTTATTACGTCGCGATTTCAAAAACTTGCATTTTCGCGAACAGTAAACGTCAGTGACGTAAATATTGAAAGCGTTTTAAAATCTCAACTTGGTGTAGGTAGACGTGATTGTGACAGTCAGCTGACAGTTGACAGTGACAGTGACTTCAAAATGGTGACCTCATTCGATCATTGTGGTTGACGGTAAGTTTCTTTGGTTAAGTTTTATCTTGATGTTTATATTTTTAAATGCAAACATTTTATTTTTATTAGGTAATACCCTTTAAGTTTTAATCATGTCCGTTACGAAAATAACCATTATTCCTCCAATTTACAAAAGAATTATGGCTAAATTTCCTCAGAATTTCACATTTTGTTTTGCTTATGGATCCGGTGTAAAAAAACAACTTAATAATAATGATAAACAAAGTATGATCGACTTAATATTTGCGGTTAAAGACCCAGTTGCTTGGCATGAAGCAAATTTGCATATAAACTCATCTCATTACAGTGGACTGAAGTATTTTGGACATGAGTTCATAGCTCACTATCAAAAAAATATTGGTGCTAAAGTATATTTTAATACACTTGTTTGTGTTGATGATTATTTAGTAAAATATGGTGTAGTGGCAACAGATGACTTAATAACTGATTTGCTAGAATGGTCACATTTATATTTAGCAGGTCGGTTGCATAAACCAGTTGAAATAATAAAGAAACCTCTTGATACAGAACTAGAAACGGCTCTACAATTAAACTTGCAATCTGCTGTTCATGCAGCTTTACTTGTTCTCCCAGAATCATTTAGCGAATATGAATTTTATCATACTGTTTCCAATTTGAGCTACCTTGGTGATTTCCGGATGGTTTTCGGTGAAAACAAAAATAAAGTGAATAATATTGTCAAAGCTCAGATGCCTGGGTTCAGAAGTTTATATAAACCTTTTCTGTTACATCTGTATGATTATGTTGACTTTCCTATGTTAAATGTAGATGTCAAAAACTTAAGTAACCAAGTAGAAAACAATGTTCTTCATGATGCATCTGTTTATTGTGCTCAAGATACGAGTCCCCTAGCTCGGCTACATCATTTAAACCAGCTACCTAGATGGCCACAAAAGTTATTGACAAGATATTGGAATAAAGGAAATTTTAGACAGGATACAGAAGATGTTTTAAGAGCAATTGCATATGCTCCTGATTGTGGCACAATAGTTAGTCAAAGAATTAATGAAATTGTATGGAATGCATCAGTCAGCCAGAGCCTCAAAGGTATATTAACAGCTGGAATTGTGAAGAGTATTAAGTACAGTAGCAGAAAGATTAGAAAGATGTTTTAACTGAACCTAAGTAGGTACTACAGACATGTATTCAGGTGAGAACATTGTGTAAAAATAGATTTTAAATACCTGCATTATACCATGCACAAGGTTCGAGTTATCTCTTAGTTAAAGTTTAATAATAGAATGATGTCAGTCAAAAAAAGAAATTTTTATATTTATGTAGGTAATGGAAATTAGTGCATATTTTTTACATAAAAGCTATTTACTCATGTTCTTGCTCACCATATTCAGATTTGTTAAATTACATTTTTTGAAAAGGTAAAACAAAAAGGCTCAATACACAAAATCACAAGTTGATTGTTAAGTAAGAAATTAGTTTTTTTTTTTAATTAGGTAATTCTTCCTTTTTCCTTTTGAATTTTTGGCTGTTATAAAAAACAATTTTTTTTGACTGCACGAGAGCTCTTTGATCCAACAGGGCCTTGGGCTGCAAATCATAGCATAATCTGCCCCTGATTATAATTTATAACCTTAGATATCAAGTTTTGTATGCCGTTTATCACTGATAGATAGGTAAGTGGTTGGTATAAACAATTAATTCTTAAATCATTTATGACCACAAAGGTGGGGGTGGTAATTAACTTTATAATTAACCATTTTAATTGGTGGACTGTATCAAAATAGGGTGGTGGGGGTTTTATTCATAGGGTATGAATTGAAACATGTATTTTAGGTATTATGTGCTTTAATAATGCAAGACTTTAAAAATAGTTTTCGTTTCGTCCTGTATTAAATGTTGTGACATTACCTGCACTATAAATGACTAAGACAAGACCAATGTCGTATCATTTAGATGCAACCTGGAGCATCTTATAGTCAATAGTATGATGATTGAGTGTCATCCCGAATCAAAATTTCAAGGAGTTGTAATTGACAGTGAGTTGAGCTTTAAGTCTCATGTTTTATCCATTTCTAAAAAAATTGCATCTGCTTGCTTTGCCGTTAAAATAACTGCCATTGAACTTGGACACTCATTGGCCAAAACTGTATATTTTGCCCTAATTGAATCGAGACTGAGATATGGGATAGACTTTTGGGGGTTTTGTAGCCAGTATCTCATGGACCCTCTTTTTGTTCTTCAAAAGCGTGCCATTAGATATATCTGTGGAGCAAAAACCAAGGATCACTGTAGACCATTGTTTAAAAGGGAGAAGATCTTATTATTTTAGAAACGGTAATTCTCATTCATAAAAATAAAATAAAATGAAATGAAATGAAATGTTTATTAACGGATATACCATTTACAAAAATATACAATGTCAGATATGACAATATAATACAAACCAAAATTAATAACTAGATTAAAAAAAAATAATGAATTTTACCTTGCAAAATCCATCTTATGTAACTCGTAATGTCACTAGTTTAATGTTACCAATACCTCACTCCATCTTGATTAAAAAGTCAATCATATACGAAATCATTAAAATCTTCAACCAAGGCATTTAACATCTCTTCCTTCTCTGAAACTGTGTAGGAAGAGAGTCAGGAATTTGCTAGTTGGTTGAGTGTATTATAGTCTGAATGAATTTTATTGCGATAACTTTTAATGTACTATGGTTGTTAATTCTCTGTGTGTATTTTATTATCAAATTGTTGTTAGGGTTAAGCTAAGCTTACTTTGTTTCTGTACATACATATATTACCATTATTTTAAGTACTGCTTTGTCAATGAGAGACCTGTCTTTAGATAATAAAGCTTATTTTTCAAAGTCAAAAAATAATAGACAAGGCTTGTCAGATCAAGGTAGTAACAATTTTGAAGAGGTTCTTTTTAGACTAAAAAACTGACATCTATTTGTAATAAAAGTGACGATCTTTTTATAGTCCTAGAATGTTTAAAGTTTCCTAACATAGTTTTATTATCGGAGCACTAATTGAAGCCTGAAGAGTCTTCATATCCTAGGCTATTTTGTCATTTCGAAATTCAGCAGATCAAGTCATGAACATGCTGGCACTGTTGCGTTGGTGGTTGACAGGTGATTTGTAAATATTCATGGAGAGGCTCAAGTTGCTCCTTTCTCGATTCCCCTTAAATCATAAGGTTATACTTGCCGGTGGCCTAAACATAGATTTTGATAATAAAGATGACAGGTCTACCTTAAGGCTATTCAACTTGTTTGACTCCTTTGTGACTTATGTGATTCTTTCAACTGGTATTTTGTTTTTCTAGAGGGTGAACCTTTGGAAGCTTTCCTCAATGCTTAGGCAGATATTGTCAACAACGTTTTTCCTGTTCTTCATTTAAAGCCAAGGCGCAAAGACAGAAAAAGGTGGATGATTCGAGAGATACGTACTTCTGCCTCAAATCTGAGATTTTTAAACAGTCTCAGGAAAGCGTATCATGACAACATGATGCTCCAGTCTTATTACTGCTTATACCGGAAAGCCTACAGGTCATTCGCAATGCTAAAAGACTTCATTATTCTAAACGTTTATCTGATTCTAAAAATAAAGAAAGCGAATCTAAACGATTATTACTGCTCGATTGGCAATCAGAAATACCATAAATTCTATGAAAAACAAA
Source organism: Pissodes strobi (assembly GCA_016904865.1). Classification (NCBI taxonomy): domain Eukaryota; kingdom Metazoa; phylum Arthropoda; class Insecta; order Coleoptera; family Curculionidae; genus Pissodes; species Pissodes strobi. The sequence goes on along the minus strand of JAEQML010060721.1, from coordinate 16,714 downwards.
AAGGCAGCAACTGACGATGGAATATCTGCCGGGGTACTGGAAAGTCTACCTGATAGTGCCAATGCTGCTCTATCACAAGGTATTAATTTATCTTTCATGTATGGTTCCTTTCCATGTTGTTTTAAATTGGCTAAAGTAATACCTCTTTACAAGGGCGGTGATCGGATGACTCCCTCAAATTATAGGCCGATTTCCTTGTTGTCTACTCTCTCCAAGCTCGTCGAGGGCCTAGCGAAGGATCGTCTCTTATCATTCCTAAATAATAAATAAATAAGCTTAAATAAATAAATAAGCTTTTATTTCCAGCAGGCAAAACCCACTTACAACAGGAAATTTAATAAACAATAGAAACTAAAAGTGAATTACAAAATGACTTGATATAAACTGCAGAGCAGCACAAGCCTAAACATAAGGAGTGAATTCTCAAGATTATACATTATTAAGCGTCAATATAGAATTTATGATCTTATTGACCGAGTCAGTATTCAGGTCATTTTCGCGTGAGATAGCATATAAATGCATTACACATAAAGTAAACAGGACTCTGTCTCATAATATTAGACCTGTACTGAGGTAGAAAGTTGGGGTATGCCTTGAACCAGACCTAGGCACTCGAAACTAGAGGCATTCCAACAGAAACGGGCAATCAACGTGATTATGAACCAAGTTATACAAAAATTTAACAGACTGAATCTGCTTTCTAGAGGCTAAGGGTATTTCATTAAACCTTTGTAAGAGTAAGCTATTCTCACAACCCCTAATTCCATCGCTTCTAAAAACCAAATACTTCAGAAATCTTCTTTGTAATGATTCGATTGTGGCAATGTGGCAATCATATATAGGGTTCCAAATGATTGCACCATAGTCTAATTTAGACCGGACAAAAGTGTGATATAACAGTTTTATAGCAGATAATCATAACATTCTTACTGAAAATCAATATGGATTTCGATCTGATAGGAGCACATCTCATGCAATTTTCGACTTTCTGTCAGGAGAATTTCTGCCAGTGTTAATGAGTGTTGTGAGAAATTGGATTTTTTGTATGTGTCTCTAAGCAGGTTCAAAATTAATGCTAAAAAGACTAATTTGAGCTGGTTTGCTAATGTTATTTTTTTTGTTAAACTTGTAAATGTAAATAAATAAATAAATTGTAAATTATGCATTTCAGCTTAACATATAATTTTTATTTCTGTTGACTCATGTAAATACTTCATTGTGTACTGACATCTATAGATTTTCTAAATTGTTGGCTCTCTTACATTATTACTATTGTTCTTATCCCAATGTTATGCCATTAACGAGGCCATTAAGTAGGAAAATATTTTCCTAAAATCACACAATCAAAAAATATTTATTGTTAAATGTTTTGGATAAGGGAAGAAGACTATTAAGTGATGAACAGCTGCGATGGCCAAGGAATCATTAAGGATGCAGCCAAGATTGGACATGTTAGCAAATCGTATTTGCAGTTATTTATAATTCAAGTAAAACCCAACCTTATAAACCAAAATTCGTCCAGAGTTTGACCGAAAATGATAATGCAAAGTGATTAGATTTTTGTATGTAATTTGGGGTTGATCTGTATGTCATTAAGTTAAAAACTAATGCTAAAGGGCGTGATGATTAAAAAATTATCTGAAGTAGGAGGATAAAATTCCATAATTGATCAGAACTTTTAATATATAACATTTTTTTTAAACTGTGTTTCAATACCTATCTTTAGAAATATAAATATTTTACTGTTGTAAATGCGATAATATAGGCAACCATATTTTCGCTAATTCTTGGTCGGTAATATATGTTTTAGAGAAACGTAAAACTCATTCAATTTTTACATGTGCAGAACGACCAAAAGTGCCTCCTGGGACCGGTTTCTGGGCCTCTACCCTTCTTCAGCCAGGTCAGAGACAAGGGAGAGACCGGTTACTGGCTCAGTAAATTTGTGCTTGTTTTTTTCACGTAACTTCCTGTACTTATTTCCTTGTCACTCATCTGGGGAAATGAATGTCATCGCTTTCCCCGTAGTTGCCAATTCGCCTACAATTTCTGTACATACATTTTGGTGTTCTTTTTTTGCTCACGGTTGATTAAGAAACAAAAGATATACCATGAATTAAAAAAGTCAATTTGACAACGCTGCAACAGAACGGTGTGGTGACGCACGCCGATAACGGCTTGACATTTTTGTAACGGCCGCTTTGGTTGATTGTGCTTTTGTGATTTATTGTGCAATTATCATAGTTTCCCACCTTGAATTATTGACTTTTATTAGTGATTAGAGTGTATATATTATTTTTATTATTATGATAATTTGTTGCAAGCATGTTCACTCTGGTTGCTCAATGTAAGGCAACGTCTTTGTCCTTGTAGGTATTATTTGCATTTGTCATTCAGTTGAAGTTCAACTTATGCCACTTTCGATTCTTTTTGCTTTCATTTGAGAAAGATTACTCAGAAAGAATAAACGAAAGTAGCATTAGTGCAATTATGTTTATATTAAATTTAATAAATGGGAAGAATCATAGTCTGTTTGGCCATTCAGTTTTACAATGTTACTTCTTTTAGTGATAATGATTCGATTGATTCGTATTGTCTGTAAGAAAAATATACATCTAATCCAAATAAATAACATTTGGAATTATATGCGAGTATTTATTTAATTGAACCTGGAAATTTTGAAGAAAAAGAGATGGGTAATTTGAGTTTGGCGGGCAAACGATAGCGCCCGTCTCGCGCGCCATCTGCGTTCATTTCCCTTGGAGCGAGACAAAGAAGGCATGACAGCTTTCTCTCTCGGATGAAGGCGAAGGCAGTACCTAGTTCAAATAGAACTTTTAATAGGCCGCCAGATGAAACATCTGTGTGGGACTTTGAGACGCTACGAATCGCTTCGATAGCAAGCCACCACTGAAAAATAACACAGGCACAACAAGTGATAGGGTATATTGTAAATGCGATAAAAGAGGCGCTGATTCTTGGTTGGTAATATTTACAGAAACGTAAAACTCATTTCATTTTTACATGTGCAGAACGGTAATATATGTTTTAGAGGTAAAGGTAAGGTAAAGAGGTAAAAAGGTTAAGTCATGGCAGGCGACTGTTTATGTCCGTTATGCAGGAAAAGTTGCAAAAATACGTACGCAGTATCGTGTAATAAATGTATAAAATGGTATCATGCGAGGTGTGTGTCGGTATCCAATGCAAAACTATCGCATATTGAAAAAGAACTCAAAAACCCCAGTGGAGAAAGGTGGATATGTGATGCATGCCGGAAAAGTGAGGTTACACTGTTACAAAATACACCGAAGAATGCCGTAAAGAAGCCAAATATGGCAAAATCAACTGGTGAAGAGATTACCCTAAATGACATTTGGATGAAACTACAAGAAATGGATGAGAGACATCGTGATCTATTCGATAAATACGAGCAGCAACTGAAAGTGAATAATGAGCTAAAACTTGAAATAAGTGACCTAAAAAAACAAATCCAGCTTGAAAGAAACAAAAATGAGCAAAACTTGTTTGAAAACAATGTCATAATTACGGGAATTCCTCGTAACAAACACGAAAACTTGAATGCAGTAATGAAAAACATAACCCAAATCCTTAAAGTTACAATTGAAAACATAAAAGTCCAACGTATAGGCAAACCTGAAAATCAAACTGCACCCATCAAAGCCTGTTTTGCAAGTCAGCAGGACAAACAGACATTTCTTCAAGCAAGAAAAAGTAAAAAAATAACTCTAGCAGAAATGGACCTCGGAGGGAGTGAGGAGGTCTATATCAATCATGATATGACTAAACAAAATCAATATGTCTATAAGTTTGCGAGGGACTTCAGGAAGGAGAATAACTATAAGTTCATATGGTTCTCCAAAGGATCCATTTTCGTAAGAAAGGATGAAAACTCGAAAGTAGTCAAAATACAGGATGAAGATGATTTAAACTTCAACGAAATGACGCAGAATTAAATATGAAGGTTTCCTACATAAATGCTCAAAGTGCAAGAAACAAATTTGACGACATACTCTGTTATGTGAAAAAATGCCAACCCGACGTGTTAGTGATAACAGAAACTTGGTTTTATAACAGTGAACTAAATCACTTTGTGATAAATAACTATAGAGGATTTCATGCATGTAGAGATTCTGTAGGTGGAGGCGTATCGATTTATATTAAAGAATCCATTCCTTCAAGTGCAATCGAAATACGGAATAGCCTGGATAAATCGTGTAATTTTATTTGTATTTTCTTGCCAAATAACAATTTAAAAATATGTGCACTCTATAGGTCTCCGTCACAATTGAATAATGATTTTCTAGAGCAACTGGAGATTATTTTAAGCAAATATGGAAGCAGTAGAACTATATTGGTTGGTGATATGAATGAAAACTTGTTAAAGTGTAAAGAGCCACATGTAGAGTCATATAAAAATACAGTAGCCTTAAATGGTTACAAAATAAACAATAAAATAAATAAAACATACGCCACCAGGATCTACATAGACTCAGTTGAAAAAGTTGAGCACTTTTCTATAATTGATCATGTTTTATCGAACAAAAATATTGTTTGTGATGTAAGAATAGCTAAAAATGTGAAACTAGGCGACCACAGGGTCCTTGATATCAACGTGAGCAAAACTGTTCCTATAAGAGTTCCTAAGGTAAGAGTTCCACGACAATCTCTAAATGAGAACTTGTACAAGCAGGAATTTCAGCAAGTGAGTAGTACAATTAACATTACATCTTTTGAAGAACTAATATCTGTGGCCCAAACCTGTAAAAAAAAGGCCTCAAAAACTTATTATTTGAAGTACAGGAGGGATAATGACTGGATAACAACAGAATTCCTTAATATGATCAAAATTCGTGACATGTTATACGAAGAAAAAATAAAAAAACCATATAACTCTAACATAAACAATAAATTTAATCTTCAGAAAAATATTGTAAATCAAAAAAGAAAAGAATTGAAAAATAATTTTTTTTCTCAAAAGTGGGTAAACGCGGGTCAGAATCAAAAAAAAACATTGGGGAATAATAAATGACCTTTTAAAAGGCAAAAATAGCCACATTAATGTTCAGGCAATTGAGTGTGAGGGTGAGATTATCACGGAAGCGGGGAGTATAGTAAATATATTCAACGAATACTTCACATCGATTGGAGCGAATATAATTAATGAATTACAAAAAAGTAAGCCAAATTTATCTGGTAAGTTTGAGGAGATCACAAATGACAGGTCAATACGCTTGCATAAAGCAACCCTCAAGGAGGTTACAGAAATAGTTGATAGCCTTAACAAGAAATCTTCCTCAGGTCATGACGATATTAGTATAAAAGAAATATTATTACTAAAAAACTGTGTTATACCAATAATAGTACAACTTACGAATATGTGTTTTCAACAGGGAGTATTCCCAGAGGTCCTTAAGCTTACCAGAGTCACTGCTATTCATAAAGGAGGGTCTACTAATAAAGTAGACAACTATAGGCCCATTTCTGTGGTGTCATTCCTCTCAAAAATAATAGAATCTATTCTAAAAAACCGGATATCTGATTTTGTTGAAAACTCTGTACAAATAGACAAATTTCAGCATGGCTTCCAAAAAGGAAGCAACACAATGAGCGCTACAACTGATTTTATAGACTATCTATCAAATGCTTTGGAAGAAAAATATTATGTGGTAACAATCTTTGTTGATTTATGCAAAGCGTTTGACGTAGTAGACCACAAGGTCCTACTATCCAAACTTAAAAAAATGGGTATTCAAGGAAATACACTCAAATTACTACAAACCTACCTCACAGAGAGAAAGCAGTATGTGGGCATGGATGGAGTGACAAGTAAAATCTGCATTAACAACTGTGGAGTGCCCCAAGGCTCAGTCCTGGGGCCACTCTTATACTCCCTTCATGTTCGGAATTTAGAGATTGCAGACCTTAGGGCAAGGTACTTTACATTTGCAGATGATACCATTTTGGTATATAAAGGAAAAACATTAAACTTCTTGAAAAAGAAATAAACACTGATCTCAGTCATTATCACTCCTGGCTGTTTGGTAACAAGCTGAAAATAAATGTAAAAAAGACAAATTATATGATCTTTATGCAGAAAAATATAAAAGATACTCAGATCTCTCTGAAATTGGAGAATGAAGAAATATGTAGGGTTCATTGTACAAAATACTTAGGCTTGATAATTGATGACAAAATTAAATGGTCAAATCATATTGACCATATTGAAAAGAAAATGGTTCCGATGATTGGCGCCTTGTACAGGTGTCGAAACTACCTAAAGCATTCCACATGTAATCAAATTTACAATGCATACTTTCTGTCCATACTAAGATATCTCATCACTGTATGGGGAACTTGTGGTAAAACACTCCTGAACAGAGTACAAAAACTACAAAATAAAATAATAAAAATTTTATTTGGTTTTGATTTTAGAACACCAACAGAAATAATATATAAAAACACTGGCTTTTTACAAGTGTCGGAACTACTTGCCTTGGAGCAATGTAAATTTATGTATAAGTTTATAAATAATATACAAAAATCAAACATAGATATTAAATTGGTAAATAATGTCCATAACCATAATACTCGAATTGTAGAAAATATATATGTCAACTCTGCAAGAACAAACGTTGCCTTAAATAACCCAATTATGAAATGTTTAAAAATGTATAACAATTTGCCTAATCAAATAAAAAGCGAAAATTCGTTTGAGAAATTTAAAGCTAAACTTAAGTACCATAAATCTTTTACAAACCATGACTAACTCAAATTCTTAATGATATTGTTACGTTTTTCCCGTGGGTTCTTAACAGAATTACAACTTTGCTATTTTCAACTAATACTCTCTTTATTCACTACCACTGTATACAATTTAACACTCTAAACTACTCTTATAACTTTAAAACTAATATCTATTCAACACTCAATGATTAACTGAACTGAACTGTCCAACATTCGCCTTAGGTCTGCTTATATATAATATTCAATCTATCGCGAATATTCGGGAAGTATTCCGAGGCCACTCTATATGATCTCGACGAGGCCATCGAGATAATTCCAGCGATCCTGAATCTTCGCGACCGACCGGGCGATGAGTCATACAGACAAAGAAGCGAGCGGCACGGCGGCTAGTTCTATAGGGTAGCACAAAAACGTTCGGACGGTTGTTAGTCGTGACATTGCCTCCCTCTTAAACCTGATCGTCCCGATCAGATACTTCATGTCCGTGATATGCTTTCAGCCTGTCGAGGTGGACTACTTTCAGTTTGCTTCTGGGGCTACGCTGAATTCTATACACTACGTCATTAATTCGTTTGATGACTGTATAGGGCCCTTCCCATACAGGCGTAAGCTTGCGAGATCTTCCTTTGTGGATTATATAACCAGACTTTATCGTTCATCTGAAATTCAATAGAATTAGCTTTGAGATCATATCGTGTCTTCATTCGGCCGCTGGCTTTCTCCGTGTTTTCTCTGACTAATTCATGGACGCATAGTAACTTTTCCTTAAGGGAGTCTGCGTAGTCTTGAATGTCCATATCCTGGTTGTCTGGCGTTCCGAATAATAGGTCACAGGGTAAACGGAGTTCTCTTCCAAATAAAACCATGGCTGGTGTTAGTCCTGTCGTGTCATGGACTGCTGATCTATAGGCCATTAAAAATAGTGGTATGTGTTGATCCCAATCCTTCTGATGTTCATCTACAACCTTTGACAAATGTTCTTCAATGGTCTTGTTAAACCTCTCAACCATGCCGTCTGATTGTGGATGTAAAGCGGTAGTCCGTGTTTTATGGATGTTGAGTAAATCACAGACTTTCTGGAAAACCTTGGATTCGAAGTTGCATCCTTGATCTGAGTGCAACTCTAACGGAACGCCAAATCTGCTGAATAAGTTATTCACAAGGACCTCTGCTATGGTAACAGCTTCTTGATTCGGGATCGCAAATACTTCAGGCCATTTACTGAAGTAGTCAATTGCCACTAAAATGTACTTGTTACCATTATTTGTTTCTGGAAAAGGGCCAGCTACGTCAATGGCGATACGTTCAAACGTTCACAGAGTTTTAAAAGCAAGTCCTTTAGTTGATATCTCGCTCCAGCTTGGTCTTGGTTGATGTTCTTCTTTAGCTCTTAGCAATAGTGCCATTTCACTATCTTCAAGCTGATCCTTTTTAAGTTGCTCTGTGGTCCACTGCTGATCAACCTCAAATTTCGTTTGCCTAATGGGAGTAATTCCTTCTTGTTGATCTATTCTTTGGCAATGCTTACAATTATCCTCGCATGGCCTTCTGGATAAAGCATCTGCATTATTATGCAATCTCCCTGCCCTGTGCTTAACCTTAAAGTTATATTGTTGTAACTTTTCAAGCCATCTGGCTACCTGTCCTTCAGGCTGTTTCATATCCAAAAGCCATTTAAGTGCTGCATGATCAGTCCTTATCAGAAATTCTTGCCCGTACAGATATTGATGGAAATGCTCAACAGACCGTACTATTGCCAAAAGCTCTTTTCGGGTTACACAGTAGTTACGTTCAGGTTTCGAAAGTGTTCGACTGTAGTATTCGATAACCCGTTCTTCTCCTGCTTGTACTTGCGATAAAACTGCTCCGATGCCGGTGTTGCTGGCGTCTGTGTCCAATACAAATTTACCCTTTTGTTCCGGATATCCCAATATTGGACTAGAACATAGAGCCGCTTTTAATTTCCTGAACGCAGAATCACAGTTATGATCCCAGTTATAATTTGCTCGTTCTTCAGTGAGCTTATGTAAAGGTGCAGCTATATTTGCAAATCCTTCGACAAATCTTCTATAATAAGTACATAATCCAAGGAAGCTCCGCAGTTCGTGTTTGTCGCGAGGACGAGGCCAGTCTTTGATTGCTGTTATCTTTCGTTGATCAGTTTGGATTCCCTCTGATGACACGACGTGCCCGAGAAATTCAACTTTTTGTTGGAAGAGAAAACATTTCTTTGGATTCAGTAAGAGCTGAGCATTCTTGATCCTAGTAAAAACTTCATGCAGGTTTTGTAGGTGCTCTTCGAAAGTTTTTCCCATTACCATTATATCATCAAGATAGACCAGGCATGTCTTCCAAGTGAGGCCTCGTAGAACAACTTCCATAAGACGCTCAAAAGTAGCGGGGGCATTGCATAGTTCGAAGGGCATAACTTTAAACTGATATAAACCACTTCCGGTAGAGAAGGCAGTCTTTTCCTTATCCTGTTCGTCAATGCCTACTTGCCAGTATCCGCTCTTTAGATCGAGTGTTGAGAACCAATGAGAACCTGCTAGTGTCGTCAACGTGTCGTCAATTCTGGGAAGTGGATAGCTGTCCTTCTTGGTGACGTCATTGAGCCTTCTATAGTCCACGCAGAATCTGGTAGTCCCATCCTTCTTGGTGACTAAGACAACAGGAGATGACCATGGACTTGATGACTCTTCAATAATTCCATCTTCAAGCATTTTATCCACTAATGTGGTAACCTCTTGCTGCTTCGTCACTGGTAACCTCCGAGGATGCTGCCGTATGGGGTGAGCACTCCCAGTGTCGATTTTATGTTTTATGATGTTCGTTCTTCCAGTATTGCCATTTTCCCTTTCAAAGGCTGTGCTCTGCTCTTTGATAAATTGTGTAGCTCTCTTCAGTTCTTCGGAAGACAGATGTTGCCACGACTTCTGGAAATGTTCTAGGACTTCCTTAGGTGATGTTGAGGGTGTTTCTTCTGACTGCGTTTCGCAACTGGATACCCACTGCACCGGCTCGCAAGTGGCTATTACATCTCCTTTATTGATTTTGATGGAATTAGATGAAATATTTGCTATCCTTATCGGTATATCGCCGTCGGTTTTGACTAGTGCTTTGCCTACGAGGTGTTTGCAAGGCAAATCGTGGTGTTGGATAAGTCCGATGCAGCCTCCAAAATCCTTCTCCAATTTCCCAAAAATTATCTGCTCGGTATTTCCGCTTATTCTGACAGTACATGCCGCCACTACTTTAGTCGGTGTGCCATCGTCTGTTTTGTTAAGGATGAACTCTTCGGTGCCAAACTTCAGAACATTAAGCTTGTTGTCAAAAGAGAATCCATGTTGACCGATGAGATCCATCCCCAAAATAAATTCGTCTTCGATGTCGGCGACTAACACTGTGTGGTGTAATTTATTTCGTCCCAGTTGAAGTTCGATATCCATTTCCCCAAGTACTTCAGCTGTCTCACCGGTAACTGTACGTAAAACTACATTCTTTGATATGGGTAGAACTTCTACTCTATTTACTCTGTTGGACCTTATCAAAGATACCGCCGCACCAGTGTCAACAGTAATTGTTATGGCTCTTCCGTTGATCTTTCCTGTAATTGTTAGACTGTCGGCGGCTTTTCCTAGGCTTTTTATGGAGACGATCCTGGGGGCTTTATCTTCTTTAGCCAACACCCGCCCCGCAATGTTGACTAATTGAAGTTTTCCTGATTTGACTTGGGGGCCCTAGCGTCTCTGGATGGAGATCTAGACCGTAGTTGTACTCGGCAGTCTCTTGAAATGTCCAGTCCTGCCACATCTATAGCACTGATTTGATGTATTTCGGTTACGTGGCCTATCTTCCATTGGCTCCCGGAATCTCGCCGTGGCCTGAAGAACTTCCGTTAATTTCTTCAAAATTTCACCCATCTCATTTAATTCACAGCTGTTTGTCGGCTTTTCTTCCTGGATGGATACGGCCCTGATTTTTGGCTTGGAGATGTTACAGGCCGCCTCGATTTCTAGGGCTCGACCCAAAGCTTCACTGCTGTTATCAAATTTGGCTAGGCGTAGCATTTTCTGAGTTTCTGGATCTCTGATACCATCCACGAAATATTGGGCAGCAAGTTCCTCTTGAAATTCCTCTGTCGCTCCCGGGTAGGCCAATTGAATGAGACGTCTAATGTCTGCCTCAAATTCTTGCAGGTTTTCACCAGGCTTCTGATGCCGAGACTTTACTTGTGCCTGATACAGTTGTCTTCGGTGTTGGTCTCCAAATCGTCTCTCCAGGACAGCTACAAGTATGTCATATTTCCCCTGCTGGCTGATGGGAATAGTCTGTAATAGTTCCAGGGCAGATCCACGAAGCGCAACCACTAGTGATGTAGCCATTTCTTCGTTATTCCAACCGTTGGCAACAGCAGCGGCTTCAAATTGCCTTCTGTACATTGTCCACGATGTTTGACCGTCATACGTTGGAGGTTTGATGTTTTGACCTGAGGCGAATGCCCTCTCGGTGGGTCCTTGATGTTTTAATCTGGTAACTTCTGCTTGTAGATTCTTCATTTCTTTCTGTACGTCTCCTACTTCTTTTTGTATATTGTTTACTTCTTTTTCAAATTTCTCATTTTGTCCCTCCAATATTTTCTGTAATTTTCCTTGCTCGCCTACAATTACATCCAGCATCCATTTCTGAAGCTGGTCCTGCTCTGCTTGCCTTTTTTCTTCCTGGTCTTGTAAAATTTTCTGAAGCCGGCCCTGTTCTACTTGTCTTTTGTCTTCTTGGTCTTGCAAAATTTTCTGAAGCCGGTCATCTTGTTCTTTTTGCCTCTTATCTTCCTGGTCTTTTAAAATTTTCTGAAGCCGGTCCTGTTCTGCTTGTCTTTTACGTTCATCTTCTTCCCGATCCGCTTGTCTTTTATCTTCTTGATCTTGAAAATTTTTCTGAAGCCGGTCCTGTTCTGCTTGTCTTGTACGTTCATCTTCTTCCCGATCCGCTTGTCTTTTATCTTCTTGATCTTGAAAATTTTTCTGAGGCCGGTCCTGTTCTGTTTGTCTCTCAGAATTTAGATTTTCCATGAAATCGGCCAACATTTTATTTATTTGCTCCATTTCTGACGTTTGTTGCCTTGTATTAACCATAGAATGTTATAAAATTTAACCAGAATCCACCAATCAAACGGTCTCGTTGACGTACTTGTACTTCTTTCCTCGAAAAATGCTTCACAAGTCCGGTCCTTTCACAATCTAACTTCTGACACCAAATGTTACGTTTTTCCCGTGGGTTCTTAACAGAATTACAACTTTGCTATTTTCAACTAATACTCTCTTTATTCACTACCACTGTATACAATTTAACACTCTAAACTACTCTTATAACTTTACAACTAATATCTATTCAACACTCAATGATTAACTGAACTGAACTGTCCAACATTCGCCTTAGGTCTGCTTATATATAATCTCAAATCTATCACGAATATTCGGGAAGTATTCCGAGGCCACTCTATATGATCTCGACGAGGCCATCGAGATAATTCCAGCGATCCTGAATCTTCGCGACCGGCCGGGCGATGAGTCATACAGACAAAGAAGCGAGCGGCACGGGCGGCGGCTAGTTCTATAGGGTAGCACAAAAACGTTCGGACGGTTGTTAGTCGTGACAATATGTATAATGTATAGTGTATAAGTATAGTATATGTTTAATGTGTAAAACTTGCGTAAAATTGTGATATGGTAAAAGGTATGAGATGTGTGAGTAAAAATCAAGTAAAATAATGCACAGTGTATATTTTGTTATTCTATGTATAGTATAAAGTCCCGGTACCAGCTATTTGCTGCTTTGGTGACCTTATTCGGTCTTCAGGTTAAACTTAAGCGAACAATTGTGATATGATAGTACTAAATAATATGAACTGTATTAGAACTTGAAACTGAATAAATGTTTAAAAAAAAAACGTCCATAATGACACTAGTTTCGATTGCATCGCAGAAGTGCCCTCCTGGGACCGGTTTCTGGGCCTCTACCACTTCATCAGCCAGGCAGCCAGGCTATCCTTCTGAGAGACTCAACGACGATGCAAACGAAGGCAGTACCTAGTTCAAATAGAACTTTAATAGGCCCAGAAACCGGTCTCAGGAGGTACTTCTGCGGTGAAAGTAGTATCATTATGGTCGTTCTGCACATGTAAAATTGGAATAAGTTTTAAGTTTCTCTAAAACATATATTATCGACCAAGATTCAGCGAAAATATGGTTGCGTATATTATCGCATTTACAATATACCCGAGCACTTGATGTGTCAGTGTTTTCAGTGGTGGCTTGCTATCGAAACGATTCGTAGCGTCTCAAAGTTCCACACGAACTAGGTACTGCCTTCGTTTGCATCGTCGTTGAGTCTTTTGTGTTGAGCAGCGTTGCCAGAGCTGGTACAATTGTACAGATCTGGTACATTATGAAACTGTTTGTACCAGAGTACATTTTCAATATTTCTGGTACATTTCTTATAATAGTAAATTAGTAAGACATATATTTTTTTGATTAAAAATCGACGAACTTTACACTAAATATCGAAAGTTCCAAAAAATCTCTTTCTTCCTAATATAGCTCATCACTAATTTCGTTTTTCTACATTGCCCTCTATCAAATTATGGACGAACTACACTCTGCAGCTGATTGGTGTTGAGACTCCCAGAAGGATAGCCTGGCTGATGAACGGTAGAGGCCCAGAAACCGGTCCCAGGAGGCACTTCTGTGATGCAATCGAAAGTAATATCCGACTACATCCACCACCGAGTGGCGACAGAAACCGTCGGAACCTTTGATGTTTGGGGGTCAAATTTTCTTTCTCTCCCATTTGACGCGTTTGACGGATAAACAACCTATTTCACTGGTTAAATTGTGAAGAACTCGTTTACACTGTCGATAATTTGAAGTGAACTTAATGAAATAAGGATATTTGCGGTTGAATTAATATGAATATCATTGAAAAGCTTTATTAAAAGAAAATATTTTGTTTGCTTTATTATATCACACACACAAAAGAGACATTTTTAGTTTATAGTCTAGAAAAATCAAATTTGGTGAAAGAAATATAAATGATTTTTGAAGTGAATACTTCTTTGGTTTCATGATAGTGATTTTTCAAGGCCGCGTCACGACATGCTTTTCAAATATTCGTCCCGCGTTACGAAAAAAAATCGTATCATCGGGTATGATTCAATTTGTGTTATAATATAAAGTGTGGCAAACGTATCGGAACCGACTCAAATGATTAAAATAAGTTGAGAATAAGTGAAACTAACCGAAAGTTGATTGGACGACTAACCCAAACTAACCAATTCTATTAAAATTGATTATAACGTATCGCAACCGGCTCAAATAAGTAAAATAAGTTGAGACTAAGTGAAACTAACCGAAAGTTGAATAGACGACCAACCCAAACTAACCAAACCTATTAAAATTGATTATAACGTATCGGAACCAGTTCAAATAAGTAAAATAAGTTGAGACTAAATGAAAGTAATATACCCGAAAGTTGATTGGACAACCAATCCAAACTAAAAAAAAATATTATATATGTGTCTACCTGTCTCCTGCTCATGCGTCGAACAGGCATCAGACTTATTTATATACGCACCAGACCTAACAAGAAAAAATATTGTGAAATAAATATAATACAAACTATATGTCCTTCTTTGTATAGCATTGCAACGCATGCTGGATACAGCTGGTAGGGCTAAAAAATACATTTTGACATATAATTGATACTTAGTTCTAATCCTTAAGATGGCGACTGGGTGCCATTTTAAAGGTATTTACACAGTTTTAATTGCAGAACATTAAGTGTTTATTCCACCTACAACGCCTTATCAAAATCGTTCAATTATTGGTTTAGCGTTAATAAAATACACGCAAGAACTTGCCTCTCCAAATTTGGGTACTTTGGTAGCTACAAGACACAAGTACTTAACTACTAAACTTTATTATAAAAAATATTTTTAAAATATTAACAAAAAGTTTATTTACGGTCTATACATGCATCAAGTTTCTTAATTTACTTACATCAAACTCCTTTTAAAAAAGTAATTGAAAGAATATTAAAATAAGTAAAAGTAATATTAAAACTTAAAGAAAAAAAAATTGGAACCTGATGGTTTTGCATGAATGGAATGATTTTTTTCTGTTTTTTATGGGAATTTAGTGGTTTTTCGTCGCATCTCTGTTGAAAAATCGATAGAGCATGTCGAAATTAGTGGAAATCCATATCCAATTCGAAAAACACAAAAAGTAGATTTATCGGTTTTTGATGTCAGCTCCTCATTTAATAAAATGGTGTTATTCCGAAAATGTCTAATTAATGGATTTTTTTTTGTAGTGTTGAATATCGGAAATCTGCTATGGAGATGAAAATTAGATAATAATTCTATTTGGCTAGTAATGTGCTCTTTAAACATGTACAATTTTTTTCGCGGAAATTCTTTATATGGAATATATTATACCAATTATTTAAATTGTCATAGTAGATCCGTGTGTTTTGTTAGTTTGGGATAATTTTGGTTCTGTATTAGGTAGAGTTGGTCAAGCGCGTAGCGCGCTTGTCTCATTCCGCTTGTTCGGTTAATTAAAGTTAATTTCGATTATTTTTGCTTAGTTTGGGATAGTAAAGAGACAAGCGCGCTACGAGCGCTTGTCTACACTCTGGTTAATTGGAGTTAGTTTTGCTTAGTCTGGGTTAGTTTTAGTTAGTCTGGGTTAATCTTGATTACTTTGGGTTGGTTTTAGTTAGTGTTGGTTAGTTTGGATTAGCTGTAATTGGTTTAGGTTAGTTTGGGGTAGTGAAGAGACAAGCGCACGTAACGTGTTAGCTGTTAATTAGGGTTAGTTTTGCTTAGTCTTGGTTAGTTTGGGTTAATCTTGATTAGTCTGAGTGGGTTTTGGTTAGTTTGGGTGAGTGTTGGTTTCTATTGATTAGTTTGAAAGAGCTGTGGTTGGTTTGGGTTAGTTTTGGTTAGTTGGAAATAGTGAAGAGTATTTTTACTCTAGTTAATTTGGGTTAAAGATGTAGCGAAGCACTCTTAGCCAAGATTTTTTTTTTCAAATACATTTTCGCTCTTCTAAACTTTTTTTTTGAAAATGACAATGATGTATTTGCGGCGAAAAATTTTGCGTTTGCTGCGTTGAGAGACATACCCTAATACCAAAAAATAAATGTATTCTTTTCCTAACGGATTTCCGCTAAACCAAATCGCATGATCGCAACAAATACATCAACCGCCTGACTATAAATGAAACATCTTTTGCTTCGTCATATGACAGCTAAAAATAAACAATCTATTTCGCGCAGAGGCGCCATGAAAATTGAAACCCGTAATGTCGCTACTCGGTGGTGGATATACTCGGGTACTATCATTATGGATGGTCATTCTGCACATGTAAAAATGAAATGAGTTTTACGTTTCTCTAATACTTTACTGTTGTTAGTTTATGACGTTTTGATTAATAATGGGGACCTCGATTTAATAATTCGGAATTAACAAGATATCTCCATTGAAAAGTAATTTACTTGGATTGGTATTGAAGCGAATGAATTGAATTATAAGGATTATCTTTCATACATTTTTTGTTCTGATCAATTTCGTTCAAACCAGAGATCTAGTAAAATACACGATACACCTGTGTATCGTGGTAAAATAGATACAGGCTTACTGGCTTAATCTGCGTAGTGAAAACTACAGTGGCAAGGTTAAAGCGGGGAGATCGGAGGTATCTGAACAGTATTCCTATCGGGTGGGCCGTGTGCCTTTGCGTTCTCTCCTCTCACTTCTCCTTCTAGGCTGCCTGAGCTGAACAACGTCAAGTCACGTTGCCGTTGTCTATTATTAATTTTGGGATGCCCAGTAAACATGGGATTTTCCTATTTTTTTCTCATATAACAGCGGGAATAATTTGCTTTA
>MU192878.1:13481-26782 GCA_016904865.1 Pissodes strobi | reverse complement strand
ATGGTCTTCACCCAGCTTCCATATGACGTTGGTGGTTGGTTAAATTTTCTGAATTTTCTGGTTACAAATATACAAATCCAACCTAGGAAATCGAAATATGTGATCCTTGATGATATTTTTCCTCAGGAAAACGTAAATTGTGAAAAACTTTGCTACTTAATAATTACAGGTGCCCATCCTTAATAATCAAATAATAAACCTGTTAAGCCCTAGGAGAGAGAGGACAGAAGTAGACCCTTATTCCAAGTACAGGCCAGCGGGAGGTTCACGGGCAACACCGGTTTCTCGTTCCTCTGCGCTATCTAACCGCAGCATCGCAGATTTGTTAGTCTAAATGGCAGCCATGAAAAGGCACAGAAATGATTTAATAACAGATTATAGATAATATTCTGTGAATCTATTTGACTTAACGAGTGACAGATCCCAAGGGTTTTTTGTTGACCAGAAATTAATTGGCCGTTTAGTTGGCTTATTATAAAAGTCAGGGACACTCTTCTGAAGGTAATTGGTCGTTGGCGTATATTTCATGATCTTATTCGGAACTTAAGATCACCATTGAAATTATACAACTCAAATGTTACGATTTTCTGGCATGTTTCATTATTTACTTTAATTTCATGGTTGGTTATTTCTTGCTATTCCTATTCTTCCGAAACTGTCCAATACAAACACTTACCGAGCTATTTACTTAGAATAGTGACAACTGGTAACAACTATCAACCATCGAGTCTCTGCATGGGTGTAAAATACGTACGATTCTGAAACGCCATGTAGTATAGATGGTGTAAATCGACTCAACTCGTTAAAGTTTGTATCGAATATTCAATTGAAAACAAATACAGAAATTGCTAAAAAAGGTTTAGGGGAAACAAAAAGGCAAAATACAAAAATTTATCCCGACAAATATACCTAATCTTGCGCGCAATAACCGCTTTACGGCAATTTAGTAGGAATTAGGGGAGATCCGGGCAAAGAGAACACGCTAATTTCTGAGACGGATAATAGAAATCTGTTGTTTGAGCAAACAAATTTATTTATTTACCGCAGGATATCTTGAACCTAATACTTCTTATTTATAAATATAATTTTGGTAAGTAAAGTATGCCCGGACAGTCCGGGCAAAGTGAATCAAAAACCTGGGGACAGGGAATCAACACGTAGTTGTCACATTTGTATATTTTTTGTCCTTCATAGGAACTGCAAGCTTCGTAGAACCACTCACTGTTGGCATAATTGGCATTGAATCAATCCAGTTTTCATTAGGTTTTTCATTAATTTCTACATATAGTTCAATTCTGAAAATTCACGAGCTAGATCAGCATATTATACCTTATGTACTACTGACTCGTGTGTATTCTTATACGCTTTGCATATATCCCGCATTTTTTACTAATATTATTTACTGCATATCGCAGATGTATCAGGTCAAAAAACCAATCGCAAGAATCCTCCGGAACACGGATTTAATGGGACCCGGCCCCTAATTAATCTGCAGTCCGGCTCGAATCAATGTGGCAACTAATGGTACTTATTTGAATAAAGAGTGCACGACGATCGAGGCCCCGTCGATTGCTGCTTATTTTCTTGTTTATTTTAAAGTGTTATGGCGGGTTATTTCGCAAATTACCCCCCTCGGGGCTGCATTTGTAACTAAACTACGTATTAGCGGCTGATCGAACGAACAGCTAATGCCTATCATTAGCGATTCGTGATATTTGAATATGCTGACGTGCACGAAGGCGAGAGAGAGAGGTGTTCCAGTCGAGGGGGATACAGAGGAGGGAAAACGGTAATTGATTGGAGGCAATTACTTTTAATCCATCGGAATCCACGTTTAGTTGCTCACACAAACCAAAATTTCACATATTGACAAAGAGCATGCATATTCTATAGGTATTAATCACATTCATCTGATTTAGTAGGTAAGTAGGTATTATGAAATATCTGGTAAAATATCTTTATGAATTAAAATGTTTTATTTCATGATATAGATTGAAAGAAATTTAATCAAAAATGCTTGTAACTTATAAACTTTTGTCCCTTCGACGGGACGAAATAAGACTTTGTTGCATCACCTTGCGCCTTATTCCAAATCATTTAGCGCACCCAACAGATAGGGATGAGCCAGATACTTTCAACCAGTCTAATGTTCGTTTCCATAGACTTTCATTTAGGGATGGGGATAGATTAGGTAGAGCTTACCTAATTTAGAAATCTCTAACTTTTGTAGAATCAAAAGTGAAATTGTTAGCCAAGTGGTAAAACACACTGGCAACGTCGAGCATTTCGAGAATTTTCAGTTTTTCAACACGGTAACTTAACCATAACTTGTTTATTATTTTATAGTCATAGGCATGTCGGTTTTCATATAACAAAATTGAAAAATGAAATAAAAAACATATCAGTTTTTAAAATTATAAAGAATATAGTAGTTCATTGTCACATCAGTTGTTTTTTGTTTTCCGCAACAAAAGCCAAGATAAAGACAATAATAGAGCAAATGAAAGATCCAGATATCTTTCAAAAATATTGAGCCAGTCTGTCAGTATTCGAGACACTGATGTGTAAACATATCCTATATCGACATGAAAATCTAATGTCACCTTAGGCAGCGTGACGCCTGATTCAAATTCAAATATTTGTTCACAATAATGCATACAATAAAGTATTCTTGCACGTCCAATAAAAAGAAATAGTAAAATCATAAAATCTTAGTAATAGTGACATTATACAAAGATATAGTAAATATTAAATATGACCTAACTGACAAGACTACAGATTACTATCATCATCATTATTCAGCCTATTGTCATCCACTGCTGGACGAAGGCCTCCCCCAGTGTCTTCCATCTGTTCCTGTTTTGTGCCTCTCCGATCCAATTCCCTGCAGCTCTTCTGAGATCGTCTGTCCATCGGGTTGGCGGCCGTCCCCTACTGCGCTTGTCAGCGCGCGGTCTCCATTCAAGTATTTTCCTAGTCCATCGGCCGTCCTGCATTCTAGCTATGTACCCTGCCCATTTCCATTTCTGCTTTGCCACATGCTCGATCACGTCGGTCACTTCTGTTCTTCGCCTTATCTCGTCGTTCGTCACGTGATCCCTCAGTGATATCCCAAGCATTGCTCTTTCCATTTTTCTTTGATGTATCTTTAATTTTCTCGTAGATGTAGCTGTTAGAGTTAGAGTCTCTGCACCGTACGTTAGTACCGGCAGAACACACTGGTCATACACTTTCCTTTTCAGGCAGATTGGTATATCACTGTTAAACGTCTCTCTTAGTCTTCCGTAAGCTGCCCTTGCCATGTTGATTCTTCTGTTCAGTTCCGCTGTTTGGTTATCTCTTGACATCCTAATTTCATGTCCGAGGTAGACATATTTGTCCACTAGTTCGATATCTCCTCTCTCACTTTTTATGTTTCCGCTTGGCACTAAATTTGTCATATACTTCGTCTTTGATAAATTAATCTGTAATCCGACAACCGAACAGGCTTCTTGGAGTTCTTCTACCATTATTCTTATGTCCTTTAGATTGTCGGAGATCAGGACAATGTCATCAGCATATCTCAGGTTTGTTAAATTTGTACCATCAATTCATACACCCTTATCATCCCAGTTTAGTCGTTTCATTGCGTATTCTAAGACAGTAATAAATAATTTGGGTGATAAGGTATCCCCTTGTCTGACTCCTCTTTCAACTGGTATACTGTTGCTTGTTGTGTTCAGCTGTACCTTCATCGTTGCGTTTTTGTAGATGTTATATATTAACCTTGAATATCTGTAGTCCACTCGGCACTTGTCTAGTGATTCTAATACTGCTTGCAAGCTTATCGAGTCAAAAGCTTTGTGGAAGTCTACGAATATTAGGACTAGTGGTCTGTTATATTCAACTGAACTCTATTAGGATCTTGAGGCATTGTAGATGGTCATTCGTCCCAAATCCCTTGCGGAAGCCGGCTTGTTCAAAAGGTTGATAGAAGTCGAGTTTCTTATTCCATAATGATTTGACCCATTCCTGGCTTGTGTTGTTCTACTATGATTAATAGGTAACTGATTTCTACCCCTAGTATTATAGGAGTGAAAATCTAGATTTTGGGTATATTCATTCAGATGCTTCTTTATATGATCATACAATGATGGCAATGTTAGTACCCCTAAAGACACAAAAGCCCGTCTACAACACTGTCGGTATAGCAAGCCAGAGACAACCCTTACACATCTTCTCTGCACTGCAAACACTCTCCTAGCATGAGCAGAGTGACCCCAACACAGCAGACCATATGCCAAATGACTATGGACATATGCATAATAAGCATTTAGCAAAAAAACACCCCCCGAAACACACTGCCTCAGGTTCCTAAGAACTTATATATACCCTTGTTAATCTTTTTTATAACACTATCACAGTGTTCTGACCAAGTTAGTTTAGGATCGAGTAAAACTCTGAGAAATTTTGCTGTCAGTGATTCCGAATCAAAGTTATAGGGCCTGAGACAGAATGTAAGGGTCTGCACTTTTGCCTCGTTCATACACAGCCCATTGGCGAGGAGCCAATCACAAACACAATCCTGATGTTGGTCCATTACCAACTCTCTCAATGCGGCCAGGCTATCTGCAGTGCTAACAGCAGTAGTATCATCGGCAAAAAGGATTATGTCAGTCGAGGGAGATGCCATACAATAGTTTATGTCATTAATAAATAGCAGAAAAAGAACCGGCCCTAGGACAGATCCTTGTGGCACTCCGTAGGTAACTGGAGCTATAGAAGAGGTTTTCCTATTGTATGACACATACTGCCGTCTATCAGCAAGATAAGACTCTACAAGGCTCAAACTGCCATCAGCAAAGCCACAGTGTTTCAACTTCTGAAGCAAAATGTCATGTGACACACAGTCAAATGTCTTAGTGAGGTCAAAAAAGAGAGTCTGTGCATACTTTTTACTTTCAAAACATTCCTGAACAAACGAGGCCAAGTGACTGATAGCTGCAGTAGTTGATTTACTAGTGCGAAACCCAAATTGCCTGGGATTAAATTATTATTAATTATTAGGTACTAAATCAGGCCTGTCACCTTTTAATGAAACTAAGAACCTCAATAGTTCTCTTTCTCGCCTGAGATCATCATTAAACCAAGATAACTGTCTAGATTTAAAATGGCCTATTCCTCTAACAATACTGGTCTTTTCAGGAAATGAAGTGTCACACGCAGTTAAAACTTGGTTAATGAAAGTTTCAAACTTGTTGCTATAATATAGAGGGTTATGATTTAGAAAAGACTAATCTATCTGAGAGACAGTATCAATGAGTCACAACAGACCAATGTCTGTAATTGGGCGGTGCACAACCCTTACACAACCCTGAGGTGAGGATAATGTAGATTAGAGATCAGAGACACAGACTGATATTGCCTTATGGTCTGAAAGACCAGGCTCAGTGACCTGAGCATTACAACTATTGGCGACCAAGTTAGTAAACACATTATCGAGGCAGGATTCATTTCCATTATTCTCGGAAATCAGTGGTAACAAACCAGATGACTCAAATAATTCCATAATAGTATGAGCATCAACCGATTTTGACTGGAAGTGAACATTAAAGTCACCTGTAAGAATGATACCCTTATTGATGTCAAGAGAATCCAACAGTTTTGTTAATTTGTACACAAATGTTGGAAAATCTCCATCAGGGGAACGATATATAGTACCTATTTGAGTATTATTAATAGTTAAGTCTGCAAATTGAAAATCCAACTCCCTTGATAGAATATTTTCCCCAAAAGTTAAAGGGACAGCTTGCATGTCCCTCTTGGCTAGGATAGTTACACCTCCATGTTTTCTTTGAGTTCCGCAGAAGCCAGAGATGGGTATCAACTCTCCCAGACATACTAAAGCCAACTCTTCCGACCTTAACCAGTGCTCATTTATACACAAAATGTTATAATTTTTATCAAGTATATAGGCATCTAGCAAATTAGTTTTATTTCTGAGACATTGGATATTATAGTGTAGAACATCTAGAGAATTACTCACTCGTACATTTCTTGTAGATTTCACAAAATATCCATCTTTTCTTGAATCCTCCAGTCCATTACTTATTCTAAATTTAGTTCTAGTTGATACTGAGTTAAGTCCGGGGACGTCTTGTGTTTCTTTTGGAAGGCACCTCATGGCCAGTTATCAGGATTCAATACATCATCATGCAATGTTGGCACCATGTCAATTTTAAAACTACTATATTTTGCTGACTTCACCTTCTGTTGTTCTAGTTTGAAGGTATAGTTGCTGCCAAAGACTACATGAAGATATTCCAACAAGCTTTCCTTTGTTGTATCAGAAGACAACCTGGTAACAAAGATTGAGAATTTCGGTTCAATTACGGCAGCAGAGATTAGATTAGCGGCCCTGTTTGGTACTGACACTGGCTTTTTATGACCTAAATAATTACTTGACTGCTTTAAAGGGTGTGATTTTGCTTGGTTAGCATTGTTGACCCTGCCCCTCTTAGGATCCAAACTGTTTGATGTAATATTGGGATTGTCACTCGGACTCACTAATAGTTTTATTAGTTCAGTATGGGTGGACTTAATTGCATTAACAACTGACTCAAGTTTCAGTGAAATTAGTTCATTCTACTCATCAATATTTCCCTCAATCATAGGAAGAATATTCACATTACATTTGGGATATTTGAGTCCGAAGTAGGTTTTTGAAGTTCAAAGGAGGATTGAAGAATTGCTTCCTCCAGCTTACCACTTTTCTTTTGTAGTCTACGATCTCCTGTTGCATAGCTGGTAGTTCCTTAATCAATGATGGGATTTGTTGAAAGACATCAAGGCAGTCTGGGCCGAGGAGAATTAGGGATCTGGTTGCACTAGGAATCACCCTTATTTCCTGACCCTGCATTTTGTTGCAATCCTGGCATATACACTCGGAGCACATGTCACATGGAAATCCGAATAATTTCTCCTTATCCTTATCTTCCTTTAGAATGCACGCTCTTTTGCACTTATAGCACTTATTTACGCCAGCCATTTTGCCAGGGTTATTTGACCAAGCTAATAGTCGCCAAATCAATCAAAAAAAATTCACTTATAGAAATTGGTTGCCTATATTCTGGCATTAGAAAGAACCTAATTACTGCGCATGGTTATGATGCCACATCCGCTTGCACATTTCCGTCCCATCTTCCGAGATTTACCCTCATACCGCCGTGTAAGATGTTTACACATCAAAAATAATTCTTTAGTTTCAAATTATACTGATGCTGATCCTGAAAGCTGAAAGAAAGCTTTTTCTTACTATTATAGATATAAATCATCATAAACTATAACTGAAAATAAAACACTGATGTTGAAAAAAGGGAATATGGCCAATAATGATAATAATTTATTGATAATAGTTGAGCTAACAAAATTACAATATTTTACAATTTGTTGCATTTGATATAAACATAAATTGTCTGTTATGCATACAAAATTTCCTAGATTTTAGTCTTAATATTTTAATATTCCTGCTTTCTTCACATCGTTTGGGTTTGGTAAACTGTTATATTGAACAAGTCCAAGGTGTCTGTATAATGATTTGGACCTGTAGATATGTAAAAGTCCTCTCTGGACTGGATTAATAAATGTTCTGGATCTAATCTGCGTTTTATTTTATATATGAACGTCATTGTGTTTAATAATGTGACCTGTCAATTACTCAACTCAATGCACATATGATTCCTAACATAGTTTGTACACTAATAAATCAGATCAGGGCCGACGAGAGCCGAAACGGGCCCCGGAACTCTTTAACTTTTTGAGCCTCTATACTGTCTATCATCAGTACAAAAGGAGGAAGCCCGCCGCAGGCGCTGCCGGAGGAAGACAATTTCTTCACGTGCCACGCCCATTAATGTTAATTTTGAGCCTCCAAAAAATGTAGGCATAAAGCCTTAAAGTTGCAGCCGCATCTGAGAGGTGGTGGAGGATGGAAGAGTGTTGCAGGAAAATTTCATCAGTTTTTGGAATATGTACAAAACTTCACAATAATAATCGCCTATCCTTATTGGAATAATTTCATTGCTGGTTTTGTGACGTGTGACGCACTTGTCCTGCCTATCCAATTTCAAATTGGAAAAATTAATAAAAAACATTTTTTAAAGTTTTAGTAGTAACTAATTAAAATAAAACTTATATATTTAAGCCTGCTAAACGGATTTACACGTTAAAATTGACTTTACTTGCATTTTTAACTGCAAATTCTCTAATTAAATCGGTTACATCTAAATTAGAACAAATATCTTCTTTGATACTTATTATTGCTAAATTCGAAAGTCTCGATTCTTCCTTCGGTATTGTGAACCAGAAAATCTCTTTCGGCCATCAGCCATTTAAAACATAAAACTATAATTAAAAATTTTGACAAAAATTTAAACCATTTTTTTTAATAAAAAACAACAGGATTGAACTTGTTGCAATAACTATACATGACGAGGCCGGCATTTCACCTCCCGTCTTCTGTTCAATTTATTCATGTTAAGATACAGGAAGTATTGACACAAGTTAATAAGGATAAAAATAGTCAAAATCTACAGTCCATAAAACACTAATAGTAATCTTTAAACATATACATTAAAAAGAAAACATTCTCCATGAGTGAGATACAAAAAAAAAACTATACTAAATTTACATTTTACAATAAAAAACTGTCACAATTAAAATTTACGTTGACACAATAAAAACATCAATTTTATCTAAGACATCATGACAAGTGAGCTTCCAGATATTTTGCATGGGTATAGAAAGCACCAGCCACGAGAATTTCTTTTACTTTAATTTTAAATTGAGACATGGGCAACTGTCTGATTGCTTGGGGCAATTTGTTAAAGAAGTGCACTGATAAGCATGGGGGTCCACCTCTGCACCTTTCATGTCGATGGAAGTTGTGAACAAGATCTACTCTATTTTTTGTATCAAAATTATGGATCTCAGCATGGGCACGAAATTTATGCCGATTATATTTGACATATATGAGATTCTCAAGTATAAATTGGGATGGAAGTGTAAAATATATAGAGTCTTACAAATGACTGTCTGCAATCTGCTGTATAGAGACTACTCTGCAATCTGAAAATAACATTTGAACCTGCGCTATGCCCCAAGCAATACTCGAGTAGCTTAAGTGAAAGTGGCAGAGAGCAAAATAAGCCTGTTTCAATACTGATTGTGAAACACACGTTGCCAGTCCACGGAGGAGGAAGATATTTGAGAACAACTTCCCTTTCAAAAAGTTAATATGCTCATTCCACAAAAGTCCAAGATCAAGCAGAACGCCGAGAAATCTTACACTTGTAGGGTTATCTCTTTCATCAGGGATCCCTCTAGTAGAAAAAAAATCAATGATTGAGTTTTTGTTGCATTGAGGAATAATCGATTTGAGAGAAACCAATGCTCCGCCCTCGACAGTGAATCCCACGAAGCTCCTATGGCAAGTCATTAATGTATAATAGAGGGCCCATGACAGAATCCTGAGGAACACCAATACGCAAACACCCTCTCTCTGATTCCACCTGTCCCATTCGCACTTTCTGATAGCGGTTTGAAAGGTAGTCCTTTATAGCTCAGTTTAGCGATAAGGATTTCATGGGACCCACAGTCAAACGCTTTGCTCAGGTCACAGAAGTTTGATGACACATAGCTACCTCGCTTAAAACCACTCCGGATATATGCAACGAGATCAAGAATACCCTCAGTAGTACTCAAACCCCTCCGAAAACCAAACTGTGAACTTGAAAACAGCTTGTTCGATTCAAAGAAATTGGAAATTCATTGGGCCAGTCACCTTTCGAAAACTTTTGAGAAAATAGGCAACAAGGAAATAGATCTGTAATTTGATATCTCATCTTCATCACCCTTTTTAAATATTGAGATGACAGTGGCTGTTTTTAGTACATTTGGAAAAACTTTCTCAGCTATCAGTTTTGTAAGAGGTGATATTATAAGATTTTTTATACCTTTAATTAAACTCACTGTGAAATTAAATGGGTCTTTGCTCTTTTTATTGGGTAGTGAGTCGATAATATCTCTTACCTCATTAACATCTCCTACTTGAGAGGCTTAAAAAGGAAAATCGAAAGGACTGGCGAACTTCCTGTAGAACAATATGGGTTTAGGGAGAAAAAATCAACTGTTCATGCGTTACAAAGAGTGCAAGATATTGCAGATGAGGCCAATGAAAGAGCAGGCAGGAAAAGGTGCATACTGATCACAGTAGACGTCCCGTGAAAGGGAATACTGGAAGAACTAAAAAGACAACAGATAGCCCCCTACCTGTACAACATGGTAGCAAGCTACCTTGAAGAAAGATGGCTTTACATAGGAGAAAATGGGAAAATGGAAATGACGTGTGGAGTACCCCAAGGGTCCGTCCTAGGTCCAACGCTATGGAACATCTACTATGATGGAATCCTGTGAATCCCTACACCTCGATGCGTAAAACTGGTGGGATACGCAGACGACCTTGGAATCGTCGTAGTGAAAAAAGACGAAAGGAAATTAATAGAGACGGCAAATGTCACCTTGGAGACTATAACACAGTGGCTGCAGACAAAACAACCGAGCCTAGCTCCACAGAAAACGGAGATGGTGATCCTGGCAGGAGGGCGCCCAGTGAAACAAATCGAAGTGCAAGTCGAAAATGTGATAATTAAAAGTCAAAAACATCTTAAATACCTAGGCGTACCTCTCGACAGGAATATGCGAATGGGGCAACACGTTAGAACTGTGGCAGAAAAGGCAAGCAAGGCGATTGGAAACATCAGTAGACTGCTACCAAACATAGGAGGCCCCAGAGAGGGCAATAGACGAATACTTTTTACTGTAGCCCAATCAATAATTCTATATGGTGCAGTTATATGGAAAAGAGCCATGAAAAGAGAGATGTATAGAAACATTCTACTACGCGTGCAAAGAAAGGCCGCAATACGCATTGCCAGTGCATACAGGACTATATCAACAAAGGCTCTGTTAGTCATCGCTAGGACACCACCGATGCATTTACTGGTAGAAGAGAGATGTGCCATACATGAGGGTACTGATAAAAGAGCTGCAAGTGAATGGACCCTGCAAAGGTGGCAACAAGAGTGGCATGAAAATACGAACAGGGGCGTATGGACTCAAAGACTTATCCCAAACCTAGAACCATGGATTAAGAGAAAACATGGGGAGGTAACCTACCACCTCACTCAGCTTATTGGTGGACACGGATGTTTTCAGTCTTACAGACAGATATTTAAGAAAGTGGAAAGCGACGAATGTATATATTGTAATACGATAGATACCGTTGAGCATACCATAGGACAGATAACCCCTGAAAACATAGTAGAAAAGATGCTTGTAAATGTCGAAAACTGGAGAGCTGTAAGCAAATTTGCTAGACATATTATTGACCAGAAAGAAAAAGACGTCAGACTAAGAGAAGTGCAGGACAGGTAAAAATGGACAAAAAAAAAGTATTTAAACAACAGTCAATGGACCCTCTTTGAAGTAATACCAGAAGGCAGTTCCAAAGAGGAAAGCAAC
This sequence comes from Pissodes strobi, assembly GCA_016904865.1. Lineage (NCBI taxonomy): Eukaryota > Metazoa > Arthropoda > Insecta > Coleoptera > Curculionidae > Pissodes > Pissodes strobi. The sequence goes on along the minus strand of MU192878.1, from coordinate 15,223 downwards.
AGCGTCCAGAGAGGGAAGGGTTTAGACGGTAGGTATGACCTCAGAAGGGCATGAATCCGACACTCTGCAGGCACATAAGAGCACTCGCCTGTAAGTCTTCTTAAAGAAAAAAAAAACCTCATTAAAAGTGACTGGCTGGAAGTCAAAGCTCACTTCAGAAAAGGCAGGAACACTCTCAACTGGGTCGATTGGAGGTACAGGAGTGTTATTAAGCATATTGGAAGCCATGTTCAGAAAGTAAGAGTTGAATTGCTCAGGAGTAATATTTGGTTGAGTTCTTATTTTAGTTGTACTTTTATATTAATTAGTAATATTCCACATAGTTTTAATTGGATTAGGAGAGTTTAATATGAGATGGTCGTTTGAGGCTTGTTTTGCAGCTTTTATTGCTGCTCGATACTCTTTTTTATGTTGGTTAATATGATTTCTGAGGTAATTAAATTCATGTTGCCTACCTAGTTCAAGAAAAAAGTGTAGATTGTCACGCATTTCTCTCAAATTGTCATTGAACCAAGTCACTGCCCCAGCTTGACCCCTCCTCCTAGTGCAGGATTTTTCAGGGAATGAGGTTTTGAAATGATCAGAAATGAGATTAACAAAGTGGGAAACCCTTTCATTGGCACTGCAATTAGGGCTGCATACAGTATCCCATGAAGTTACCCCCATCAAAGAGGAAAACAAGTTGCAGCATCTCTCAGTGATTGGTCTGAATACACACCTCTGTACCGTCACTGAAGCCTGCTCCACCTCTGCAGTGTATTCTAGAAATATAACCATGTAATCAGATATGCCGGGGTTATCAATTCGCCCCCCAAGAGCATCCTTAAAGTTACAGAAAACGTTATCAAGACAGTTGTTTTGCCTTGTAGCTTCAAAGACTTTTTGTTGAAAGCCAAAGCTGGTCATTACAATTCTGTACAATTAGAACTATCCGTGTTAAAATGCACATTAAAATCCTCAACAACTAAGATTTTATTTGATAAACTAAGTGTGTGCAAAGCTCCTTCCAAAACTTCCATAAAAGTTTTGAAACATCCGGAAGGTGGCCTGTATAAAGCTATTAAATACAGTTTCAACTTAGTGACACATATACAGGTTAACTCAATAACATTTTGTATGGACAGATTTGAAACTTTCCCAATCTTTTTAAAAATTATATTTTTGCTTGTTAGAAAGCCCTTATCTATAATATAGGGCTTTCTATAGGGCGAGACCAATCGGGACAAAAACTTCGTAACGGTACGTCGGATCGCTCTGAAACTTATACCAATCGATTTGTAATCGAAAAAAAAAATTTTTGATTTTTTGTCTGTATGTATGTGTGTATGTATGTATGTATGTATGTATGTGTGTGTATGTGATGAAATCGATTACAGGTCGCAATTTTGAAGATAGCGACTTGAAATTTGGCATAGACGTAAAGGTCCACAAACCCTCGGAACCTATTGATTTTGGTTACGATCGGTTAATATACAGGGTGTGAAAACAGGACATGTTACCGTTTTTTGGCGTATTTTGGCATTTTTGTCCGTGTAAACAAGCACCATCTTTTCTTTTTTTTATGTCGAATGAAAGTATTAGGTAAGAGACGTATTTTTGTTCCTTTGCTCTTTTGGTCTAATTGTTATACAGGGTGTGAAAACAGGACAAGTTACCGTTTTTTGGCATTTACAGGTCGCAATTTTGAAGATAGCGACTTGAAATTTGGCATAGAGGTAGAGGTCCACAAACCCTCGAAGCCT
>JAEQML010060717.1:0-26782 GCA_016904865.1 Pissodes strobi | reverse complement strand
AAAGGTGTAGCCTTTAACATTGAATACTCTGACCATAAGGTCGATGGTTTTAGTATTTCTGATTTTTCTTTTAAATACGCAAGGAGGACGTTTTCAGTATTGTTTTTAACAAACTTTGTATCACACCAGTCTATAAACCGTCTATAACAAATTTCATACACTTTTTTAGATTTATCGGGTAATAAATCGGCTGTAGCTTCATTGGCTCTTTCAATTATATCTGGAGGAGTACAAATAGTTTCTTCCTCGCTATCTGATCTCGACATTTTTAATAGTTTTACGTCAAAATATTAAAATTTTAAACTGACAACTTAATTACGGAAATTGTCATTGACAGACGTCATCCATAGGTAACTATGAATATGCTTTCGTTAGTAAAAAAATTTAGATTAATGTCTATGGGATTAATAAAAATTAGAGTAAAAATTTTTCTTTTTATTATCAAATAATATCGTTTAAGAAATATTTGGTGGTATCTATAAGTACCTATATGTATGTACAGGGTGGCTCGAATTCGTGTCTATGTATGGGGAACTCGAAAACCGTAAGAGATACAGTGTCGGTCAAATTAAGGCAAAATTGTGTATTTAAGTGCCTAACAATATGCCGTTTAGAAAGTTTTAAAATTCCGAGTATTTACGGAGATATCCGGAAAAAACCGAAATTTTGAAAAATCGTTTTATTTTTTTTCTGGGTTTATTTAAAAACGGATTTCAAATCTAATTGCACCTTTGCATTGTCACTTTTTCCGCTCTATCCAATAATGATATCCAGTTTAAAATCCGACGTTTCGTCTTCAAGGGACCATCATCAACTTTCTTTTTTTAAATACAAACTTAAATTTTTTTTATCGATTTTCAGATGATATTGGCGTTATTAATATGAGCATGAGTTTTTTTTTATTTTATTATTTTTTTATTATTTTTATTTTATATATTTTGCTTTGGCGTGATTTTTAATAATTTAAGATAGGTACTTTTGAAATTTTCATATTCTATAAAAATATTTTATTTGTTTTTGCATTAAGTGGAAAATTGGAGCCCGTATTAAAAATTAAAAATAGTAAAATTATTTTTTACGAGAATATGGCCTTGAACTATTACTCAAACAAGTTGCTTAGTGCATTTTATTTATAAGCAAAATTTCAATAGGTGTTTTTCCATCAAAGTTCCTCTGGTATCACGTAGTATGGTTATAAATTGTTGATCATAATCAAAATCATAATCTTTATTTGTCCTAGGAAAAATACATTTTCATAGATAAGTCAAAATAAAGTAAAACTACACTATAAATTGCATCATATTGTCTAAAATAAACAACATCTAAAATCACTAAATACATACATAGCACTTAAAAAATTAAAATAAAAAGTAAACCAACACAAATTCACATTAACATTAGTTAAGTTAAGAATTCAATAAAATTCACTAAAATTCCTGTTCTCTCTTAATGCAGTACTTAACTCCCCAATATAATAAGGAACCAATTTTATTATATATTTTTTAAGCTTTTTTTTGAAGATACTCATTGGCAAGCTCCTAAACTCTAAAGGAAGTAAATTGAATAACTGAATTCCAGTAGTACTGCTAAATTTATGTAGGCGAGAAACTGGCATGATGATATTTGTTCCATTACGAGTATTATGGGTATGGTTATCACTATGTGTTGGATATTTATGAATATTGCCCTTTATGTAACAGATGTTTTCATAGCATATTTTGCCATACAGAGTCATAATCCCAAATTGAACAAAGAATGGTCTACAGCTTTCAGTTGAAGGTATGTTAGCCAATATTCTTATTGCATTTTTCTGTTTTAAAAACACGGTATTTAGGTGAGTGGTCGCTGCGTTTCCCCATGCCAGAACACCATAAGACATTTTGGAATGGAAAAGGGCATGGTATGCAGTCAATGTTGCATCCATACCAATGGTAAAACGGATTTTTCTTAAGGCAAAGAGAGAGGAGGATAGCTTCTGGTTTAAGGCATTGATTTGATGTTGCCATCCTAGGGATGTATCCAAAATCACTCCTAAAAACTTGGGATTACAATCAGTGTCACCTCCACGCAGCTTAAACTACAGCTCCACTGTTTTTGCCTCATTGAGAAGTAACTTATTTGCTGAAAACCATAGCTTAGCTCTGGTCTACAAAAATGGAAAGGTCATTAACACATATAATAAACAATATAGGTCCCAAAATGGATCCTTGAGGTACACCTGGTTTAAGAGGCAATGCTGAACTACGCTTTTCCAATACATGCACCTGTTGGAAACGCTCCTCTAATACGATTTTAATATTTGTAGAGATTGTCCACGAACTCCAACTTTTCCAGTAGTAGAGCATGATCAACCAAATCAGACGCTGAGGACAGATCAGTCGGCAAGCAACCACAGAAATCACCAGCCTCCATTGATTCCTGAACAAACTCGTGAAGTTTGTAAATAGCATCCAAGGTTGATAATCATTTTCTATAACCAAACTGACTCGGTGAGAAGATATTGTGCCGCTCAAAGAATGACACGAGGCTCTGAGACAAGACTGATTCCAATATTTTTGAGAAAGCAGGCAACACCGCAACTGGACGATAATTCTTGGGATCAGACATTTCACCTTTTTTGAATATAGGTATGACCCTCGCAACTTTAAGCCTTGCTGGAAAGGCACCTTCACAGATGCAGCTATTGATGATATTAGACAGAGGTTCAATAATGTAAGCACAACCATACTTTACAAGAAAAGGACTTATACCATATATATCTTCGGATTTCTTATTTTTTAGTTTTTGAATAATGATTCTTACATCATCAGGTGTAACTGGGCTAATGAAATGTGAAAAACTTTTATCAGGTATGGACTTTTTTAATAGTTCAAGGGGGTCTTCCGAAGAGTTTGATATATCAGACATATCAATGTCAGCATGGTTTACAAAGAAGTCGTTGAAAAAATCTAAATCATCAATATCATTTCCACCTTTTTTATTTCTACCAGTCTCATAGTTGATGATCTCCCAGGTATTCTTGATCTTATTGTCGGATGTTAGTAACTTGTCTGTGTAGTACTGTTCTTTTGCTTCCAACAGTTGTCTACGGTATAACCTTTTATATTCATTATAGATTTTTTTGTTATTTTCTGTTGGATTTTGTTTGTAACGTTCATAAAAAATTAAATTAAAATCCTTAGACTTTCTAATTGCCTCCGTAATCCAGAGTGGCTTTTTAGGTATATTGTGGTTCTTGGGTTTAACTTCAAAACACAATCACTAAAACAGAGTTTTATCCAGAATACCGAAATAGAATTATTGCACTTGACGCGCGTTTCGCTAACCATGTTAGCATCATTAGGAGTTGATTAAAACAGTTTTAATTATCTCCTGATGATGCTAACATGGTTAGCGAAACGCGCGTGGAGTGCAATAATTCTGTTTCGGTATTCTGGATAAAACTCTGTTTTAGTGCATATTGCCGAAGGTTCCAAACCCCAACGTAGTTCAAAACACAAGTTATAGTAATGCAGAAAAGTATCAAGACAAGCATTACACTTTTCCTCCACAGAATTGGCTGAGTAAACCTCATCAAACAATTGTTAAAAACATCCAGATTACTCTGACTATACACCCTTTTTTGAAAAGCATTTTCATCATGACATGGAACCCCTTTGTCATAGAGTTCGGATACATCCACCATTTGTGCAAAATTATCTGCGAAGCCTAGGTCAAATGACTCCCCTGTATTTGGCAATTCAAAATTAACAAATATATTGTCAATACAACTTGCCGTGTTAATCTGGCGGCGAGTTTCAGCAAAAATAGCCCTACCCAGCCCAAATGACCGTAGAACATCATTTAGACTATAAGTATGAGAGTGCCCTTCAAAGAAATCTACATTAAAATCGCCCCCTACAACTATATTTACACCATTTTTGAATCTGCTTGACCATTCTAATAGGTTCTGCAATACTAAGAGAAACTGATTGAAGTCAGAATTTGGGGGTCTATAGATACAAATTGCTAAGAGATTTACATCATGTATGAAACAAGCTGCTACTTCCAACACCCTCTCAACTGAGAAATTCACAATATCTGTGACTTCAGTTACTTTTTTAAATTCTTGGTGTGTATATATGCATACGCCGCCATTTGTTGCATTTGATCTACAGTAGCAGCTTACCATATCAAAGCTATGAATGGGATAACAAGTTGTCTCATCGTTTTTAAGCCAGTGTTCGGATATAAACACAATTTTAATACTCTGACACTATATTGTGAATACACTGAATGTTGACATGCAGTAAAAACTTATTCTTAATGGATTTATTTTTTGGTATTACTACCTACGAAAAAATTAATTTGTTTGAAGCGACCACTAATCTTGCAATAATATTCTTGAGACTACAATTCAACAAAATCATTTCAAAATCTAAATGCGATCTTACCAATCCAGAATATATAAAAAGTAATATATCAGGATGTGCTCTCCACCAGACTCTACTGACTGCCTTCATACAATTTATTTCTTTTTGAGCCTTTGCTACCATTTTGCCTATATGATTTTTAAGTGTCATACTACGATCTAATGTTACACCCAAATATGTAACTTCTTGTTTCCAACTGAAATTCTTGTTTCCAACTGTATTTGGATATGGTGATATATTTCCTCTTTCAAATAAAATAAATAAAATAGACAAAGATTTGTCAATTGATACATTTAGGTTCAAACAACCAGTTAAGCACATTGTTTATAGTTTTGTTAATTTTTTTCCCCCATTAAATTTAAAATTTTTCCACTAAACAAGACATTAAAAAAGACAAAACATCAGCATATTGTAATAAGGTTACATCCTTTTCAATTACTTGATACAGAAAATCTGTGTAAACACTAAAAAGTACAGGACTCAAGGGAGATCCCTGTGGTATTCCCTTATTTGTAAAGTAAGGTCCCACCCAACTTAAAACTTAAAAAAAAATTATTTCCTTCCAATGAATAAATTCTGAATTAGCAATATTAAGTCTTTCAGAATTTTAAAAATATTTAATTTTTGCGTCAATTTGTTCACATTAACATTATCGTAGCAAGCTGCTACATCCAAGAAGCCTGCCATTACTTTTACTTTTTTCTAAATGAATTATATATATTCCCTACCAAATATTCTAAACTTTCATTATTGCCCTTACCCTTTCTAAAACTAAACTAAACTGCAACGGATAGAGTGAGCCAGTGCTCTCCAAAGAATACTCCAATACTTCCCAGCTACATAAGGCAGAAACTTCTGGGGAACACATACTTATATCTGGAACGTTTTTTGACTGAAAACGGAACCGAGTAGGTTCACGAAATCACTTCTATCCAAAAAATACAAAATATCCTTCCCATTGACATTACTTAAAGTAGAACCCCTCAACGCATTTTGAGCATTTAAATCTCCTAGAATAAAAGTATTATTTTTGTATGAATTACGTATTTCCAACAGCATGAGCATGTTTATGTCCAATCTAATATTAGGATGATTATATATATTAAAAATAATATATTTATCAATAACCTTTATGTCCATAACCTGACAATGATCTGGTATATCCAGATTCTCTGTTGGTATTAATTTTGCCTTTAATCCATATTTAACTAAAACTACTATACCACCCTTCCCATCATCTCCATCTTGTCTAAAAATATTATATGTAAGGATATTAAAAATAAAATTAGGTTATAACCATGTTTCCTGTAAAATGAGTATATGTGGTTTTAAATTATGTATGTCATTTAAAAGATCTTATTTATTACTATTAATATTACGTATATTCCACTGAATAATACGTAATTTATCTATAACTAACATCTTTGTTAAATGTAATTTTATCCATACAACCCTGCAAAAACCTTACTACAGAACAATAATCGTTTTCAGTTAAATTGCTGTTTTTTTAAATTGATAAAATATGTAACATTTGGGAAAATGTTACTCTATTATCATTATCAGAGGTATCTCCCATCTTTGAATTTAAATCAAAACTTACATTGTTCACCTGACTGCCCAAACCTGACCTTTCTGCATCTTCATATTGCATATGTCCCTTCATTCTTCCTGAAAGAAATAACAACCATTGTTTATGTGCTATGTCATCAAACCCTGGAGAAATGGCTAATTTTATTTTATTTGTACTACTTGCTATTTTATTTTACCTTTCTCTATTATCAATTCTTCCTGTCTCCATGTAACGTCTTCGATCTTGTACTGTTATACATTCAAAAACCACTTTTGTCTTGAGGGGTGGGAATTCTTTAGACAAGAGATTTGTATTTACATCCCATTTTCTTTCTTCACTTAACTTCCCTTTCCTATTTTTCTTCGAACTGCTAATTTGATGAAATATCTTGCACGCTTCAAAAAATGATACATTTTCGCAGGCCATGTGCCTATATTAATCTGCTTCTGTCTCTGATATTCCAAACATTCCCTACTTGTGGCTAAATGTCCTCCATCACAATGGTAACACTGAATATCTTCTTGTTTATCATGTTCCAACGCTCCACATTTAAAACACCTTTTTTTCCCTTTACAGATCCTCTTTGTGTGCCCAAAGTTTAAACATTCAAAACATTGAACTACTGGTGAAATATAAATGGTAATTTTATGTTCTACTCTATACATTTTTACATAAGTTGGTAACGTCTTACCCTCAAAGGTAAGTACTACAGTCCCTGTTGGGACAAATTCTACTTTATTTGTTAAATTTCCCTCTTCATTTTGAATTTTTGTAAAACTTCTTCTGGATAATCTTCTTGCAGCTATACATTTATAAGGACTTTTGATTTGTTCGACAATTTCTTCCGTTGAGTGGGATAACCCAGCATCTCTAATGATACCTCTACAAGATATCATCCTCACCGGAACATACTTTTTATATCTTTCAGCTAATACAGTGTCTATAAATGCATTAGCCTCACTATAAAGGCCAAAATTCGCATTAACACGATTATTGTCTCTTCTTTCTAGACTTTGATGTCCAACTATACCACCATTTTCTAATATTTTGCCTACGTCTCTGAAGGATAAATATTTCCAATATTCCTCTTCTCACTTTCTACAATAACAATAAAAATGGTCCCGTATCTGTGCATTTATACTTAACCGGTTCTTTAAATGTTTCCCCATTTCCAGTTGTTGTATCTTGAGTATCCATTATATTAATATCACTCTTTCCCTTGCTAACCCTATTATCTAATACATTACTATTAACGTTATTTACAATCTTATCCGATGTACTTATTGAAGGCTTTACGGTCTCTTTGGATTTAATTTTTTTGCCCCCGGTAGGGGGTGCAAATCTAACCTCACCAAAATCGACTTTGATTATTTTACAAATCCAACCACTTAAAAATTACGAACCAAATTACGCACTAGAAGCAAGTCAATTATTGAAAAGAATATGTCGCACAAATTCAATATTTACTCGATAGTAAAAATCAAAATTCCAAAAATCACGAGAATCTCAATCTACAATACACCTTGATTTCCTGTCTTGTTTCAAAATTCTTATTATGAGATGACAATAATTATTACTACGAGGAAAACGGTTATGATGTGCAACGCAGGGCAAAAACTCCCTCGAATTTGAGGGCGTGCGAGCCCGATATTTTTGATAATAATTGATGATTTTAATCTGGAAAGGATCGCGTGAACGAGCCGGGAATCTCGGCAGGGGGCTTGGTACTAACAAGTTTAGTAACAAGCCCGTCGTTGCGTACCGTACGCCCGAATTGCCGACTGGCCATGCAGAAAGGAACATTGACAAACCGAAAGGGGGGTCATATTTCGTTAAGGCTCTTTTTCACGTGGGTTCAACGGAACGAGCGTTATTAATGAGAAATGATAAAAAAAATATAGGTATACTAAGTTGGTATTTCTAAATTTTTCAACTGATGGCGATATTAATGCATTATATAATAAAACACTTTTTGCATCCTCTCAGTATATTAATACATTTTCTTGAAAAGCCTTTACAGTCTTTAAAACAATTTTTTAGTACGAGGGGATCGCAAACACGTAACAGGGATTTTTCATTACATGATTATGATTCAGTAAAAAAAAATGTCATAACACTTGCATCGGTTTATCTTGAATAATACTACACTACTAAGATAATCGTTTTAACTTTTGCGATAAATTAAACAAAGAAATTTCAAAACAACAATATATTAATTTTATATTTAATTTACAAATATGAGTGATAAATTTGAAAAATTTAAATCTATAGAATCAAATGATAAATATAATTGATGAAATTATTTGAAATAAAGTTTATAAATAAATTGACTTAGTAATGACAAAGAATAAGTATTTTCTTTAGTAATGAGAATTAAAATTAATTGTGACAGATTGAAAAAAAAAGATGAATAATGCGTTATTATTGGTCTTTACAATATGTTTGTCTTCTGATTGGCTAATACCATTGTTTATATACAGGGAATAGTTATTCAACCTCGAACTGAAAAAAGGCCTCACCGGTAGATGGCGTCCGGCCTGAAATGTGCCCATTCTTGAATTTCAAGAAATTACTACGCGTCGTACGAGAGACGTTGCAAGGAGGGAGTTCCTACATTTCTATTGGTGCATTCCCAAGGGCTGTTACCTGGCGGCGCGGAGTGGCGCCGCGTGGATGAGTGTTCCTAATTCCGAATATCTCATTGTTTATTTTTATATTTTTCCGCCATTGTTCAACTTGAAGAAGCTACTTTGTAAAATGTTTGTGTTTGAGATGTAATGATTAATTTTGGGCTGAGTAAATTGCGATTATCTATCTACGTTTTTTTCTAGGTAAGTACAAAAGTACCTACTTCCTTTGTTTTGTAGTTTTTGTCGGAAATCAGAATATTGCAATAGCAGTTTCGAAGTTTAATAAACAGAACAGGTTTAATTAAATACGATGAACATTTTTATAATAATCATATATATATGTAGATAGGGATAGGGTAAATCTTTACATCTACTTTTTTATATCCATCAGTATGTTTTCTCATAATATTAACGTTTATTTTGTACATAAGTACATATACACAGATGTTGCCCATCTAGGTGTCTATGAACAGTTTTGAATAGTTAATTGATTGATTGATAGGCATGTATAAGGAAGGATGACAAATGTATGGAATGAATATTAAATTTAATTAATAGCATATTATGATATAAGTGTATAAGAGCACTTTTAAAGCGCGCGCGTTTAAATTTCTTTAAATTTACTTTTTTGGGTTGTTGCACATTTGTATTTTTTTAATTGTTTCAGTTTTTGACAAACAAATTCTTTACAAACTAAGTGAAAATTACATTAGATTTTAATTTGTTTCAGATAACGTCTATTTTGAGAGCATCAATTTGAAAAGAAACATCCCCTGGGTGAGAAGCTTTCTTTGATCGCTGTGTCTACAAAGTATGTCTTCCTCATTGGTGCGAAATATTTTCCCATTAAATGTGGTTCAAGAAATCTGAGCAGTTAAATTTTTAAAGACTGCTTTTTGTGTACTTGGGTACCCTTTACTTCACCTGATCAATACATCCCTTACAACAAGAAGAGTTCCAAAGGCAATTAAAACCAGTGTTATTGTGTCTAGACCAAATAAACCAGAAGAATATTGACCCATTAATTTATTATCGGTAATAGACAAAATTCTGGAAATTGTGGTATGCACAACTGCGACAGTTTTTAGAGGTAAACAAATTGTTATTTAAAGGTCAGTCGGGTTTTTGGGAAAAACATTCGTGCGAGTCAGCATTACAGTATGTGTGTTCGAAATGGTGTTCATATGTTCATGATGGAAATGTTGTCCTGAGCGTTTTCATTGACCTTCAGCATGCGTTTGAGACCATCGATCGGAGAAGACTTATCCACAAACTACAGGCCTACGGAATTACAAACAGTGCACTTATTTGGTTTACTGATCACCTGGAAGATCGCTCCCATGTCACATGTGACTAGAGTGAATAATGTGTCCTCAAATCCGGTTGATAGTGAGATAGAGGTGCCGCAGGGCAGTGTTCTGAGTCCCCTTTTGTTTGTGCTATATGTCAATGACCTAGACCGAGTTTTAAATGATACATTTCTAAGTTTGTTTGCGGACGATATGTTGATCTGTGTTTGCGGGAAGGATTTTAATCAGGTAGTAGATACTATGAAATCAAAACTTGACAACCTGTATAACTGGTTGTGTGTAAATAGGCTTTAGGTTAAATGTAAAAAAGACAAAGTACATGGTTTTTGGCTCTAAGCAGAATTGTAATAGATTTCTAGAAAATAATTATTGGATTAAGATAGATAATAGCCTAATTGAAAATGCATCTAGTATGAAATATTTAGGGGTAGTCTTGGATTCTCAGCTTAATTTTTCGTTACATGTAGATAATATTAGCAAAAAATTGGAAAAAGATAGAATTTTTTAGGAGAATAGCTAAGAATCTTAGTCACTGGAGTCGTGTTCTTATATATAATACCATTATATATCCGCATTTCAATTACTGTTTTTCATTGTTGATAATGTTGATATCATGTAAAAAGGCTGATATACAAAGACTCCAGTTGCTACAAAATAAAGTTATGCGCACTTTATTGTTCTGTACACGTTATACTCCCATTAATTTAATGCTAAAGACACTTAGATGGCTTTCAATACAGCAAAGTGTAGAGATGTCCAATGCACTATTTATTTTTAACACAAAAAATCAATTATTGCCCGAATAAGCTGGTTTGAAGGCGATTCATGTTTATCCCACCGGGAATTCATAATTAATGTTTTATTAAGGACTTTAATATATAAATAATGTAAGTCATATTCAAATGCGAATTGACGTTATAATTTTTTTATTCACTATCCACTTTAATTCACGGAGTAAAAAACAACATTTTAATATTACTCCAAGAGTTATTTTTAGTTACGTAGTATTTGAAAAAGTTGTTTGCAGTTTTTTTTTAACGGGAACATAAAACTTTAAATGTATATTATATAATTGTATTTTTCCAATTTACTACAATTAAGGATTTTTCCACAGTGCAAAAAAGTAATATTTTTCTAGCGAATTTGAATTTTTTAAATTAAAAAGTAACTTTTATGGACCAATATTGTTTGGCAGGAAACATGATTTTGATTTTGAATATGATTTGACAATTTTAAATATTATATACATTATATAAATTTTTAAATACTAATAAATGAGATCTGTGAATCATCTTATATTTAAATAAAGATAAAATATTAATCGACGGATTACAATTAATTTATTAGTTGATTCTTATTAAATGGTGATGCTTTTAGGTTGTATCTACGTTAATGTAGTCCAATTACTTTTCGATATTTAAGTAATATTTATAAGTACTTATTTATGAAGTTGTAGTCGATCTAATCTCTTGATAAATCAGTTTATCACAATTTACTCCAGGGAAATAAGGTAAAAAAAGAGGCCATCTGCGGAATGAGGCCGAACAAGCTGAATTTTTGCAAAGACCTTCGTTTTGATGTTCCAATGAAGCACAAAAAAATCTCATATGCCTATCCTTGTGCGTCTTGAGATATCGAAGCTCAAAGGTCATGAAAATCGTTTTTTCGCGAAAATCTCGCTTCCAGTGCATCTGACGTCGTAAGAACCCATAACAAAACTTACGTAAAATAGTATTCTCTACAAACTAGTTTATATACATTTTTTTCGTACGCCCAACCGTTTTCGAGATATAGCATGATAAAGCGGGAGCGCACATTCGTAATAGGTAGTACTGTATTATACGATCATCTGCAAAAATATTTTGAGTATGAATTAAGTCCATATCCAACATCACTATTTGACAATGAGAGCATGCGAAAAACCGCAAAATCAAAATTGTATAATATGATGGAGCCTGTCAATATTGAACTCAATGAAGATAATGTAACCTACGTCATCGATGGTGGATTTTTCACAGTAGGAATATATGGACATGATGGTGCTTCCAGGATCAAAATATTCCGGAGGTAAACTCCCCGGCCATTCGGATCTCCGGGCGCTGGGTGGCCCTGGGAGCCCTTCATTCCGCATTTCACAGACAGCAAAGATACCGAACCAATTTAGAATAGATTTCTGCAACATAAGAGGCCTAAATACAAACATAAATTCGGTACACCAACATCTACAAGCAAATAGACCACACATATTAGCCCTTACAGAAACACAAGTATGTTCTACAACAACAACAGTGAACTACCTCTCCTGGTTACGACTTACATACCCGATTTAGATATAAGTTCGGAATATGCCTTTTTGTCCGAAGCGACCTTTCATGTCACCGCGAGGAAATACTCGAACCGAACAACCTTGACGTCATGTGGCTCAAGTTCACCGCCAAGGGATTAACCAAGTTTATATGTTGTATCTATCGCCCTCCGAGCGATAGAGCCTACCAAAGCTTTTTCTCAACACTAGCTACCACCTTTGACTCAATACAGGTCGATCACCCCAGTTCAGAAATAATCGTTCTGGGAGACTTCAATGCCCACAACACCAACTGATGGCTCAAACATCACAACAAGACCGACAACGAAGGTAGAGAAGCTGAAGCATTTGCCATCAGCTGCGGGCTTACTCAACTTGTAGACGAAGCAACTCGAATCTCAGAGAGGGGCGAATTCGCCGCCCTCCTGGATCTTTTTCTGACCACCAATCCTGACCAGTACAAGGTTACAGTTGGTCCGCCATTAGGTACCTCCGACTACAAACTTATTACAACGGTTTGTGAATTGCCACTCATACAGAAGGATCCACCATTGCCTCGCAAAATCTGGCATTACAATTCTGCAAACTGGGACGATCTAAGGCAGTTTTACCTAGATTTTCCTTGGCTCGACGTCTGCTTTGCCACTGACGACCCGTCAGACTGCTGCAAAGAGATCATGCAAGTAATCTCCTCAGGAATGGAAGCATACATCCCAAATTCCATCAAGTTACCATCAAAAGGAAAGCCCTGGTTCGACAAAAGATGCGAAAGAGCTGTAGGAAGGAAACAGCAAGCCTATAAGTACTGGCAGCAAAATCAGACCGCTGAAAATCGCAATTATTTTATCGAAGCGAGAAACGAGTGCAAGCGTGTGATCGACGAAACTAAGGACAAACACAATCAAAGGATCAGGAATAAACTTTTGCAATGCCCCAGTGGCTCCAGGAATTTCTGGTCGGTAGCAAAGGCAGTAAGTAACAACTTTACAAAAACGTCTCTCCCACCTTTGACGGACGAACGTGGCATCACGGCGACTACAGCCAAAGAAAAAGCAAACATGCTCGCCAAAATGTTTTCATCGCACTCTACCTTAGACGTGCCCCAAAGCAAGACTCTCCCCACTATACCGAACATCAACACCACCATGGCAGAAGTCAAGTTTTCTCATCGTGATATTCGCAAAATCCTTAAAGAACTAGATACGCAAAAGGCATCAGGACCGGACGGAATACCTGCCATCGTGCTAAAGAACTGCGCCAACGAACTAACACCTGTTTTTTCCAGGCTTTTTTCTCTTTCTTACAGAAAAGGGATTTACCCATCCTCTTGGAAAGTCGCTCGAGTGCAACCTGTTCCAAAAAAAGGCAAGAAAACCACGCCCTCAAACTATCGCCCGATTGCCTTGCTTCCAATAATCTCCAAAGTCATGGAACGTGTAGTCAACCAGCAACTACTCAAGTACCTCGAGAGCAACAGAATAATCAGCGATAATCAATACGGCTTTCGCAAAGAGAGATCGACAGGAGATATATTGGCCTATGTCACTCATATATGGAGTAGGGCAATTGAAAACTACGGGGAGTCTCGAGCGATTGCGTTGGATATTTCAAAGGCATTCGACAGAGTTTGGCATGACGGACTGCTCAACAAACTGCCGTCCTTGGGACTGCCCGCCTCTCTCTGCAGCTGGCTGGCCAGTTTCCTTAAGAACCGATCCCTACACGTTGCAGTCGATGGACACATCTCGGACACATTCACCATCAACGCGGGCGTGCCTCAGGGCGCAATACTTTCACCAACTCTGTTCCTCATCTATATTAATGACCTGCTGATCGAAACGAATAATTCTGTTTACAGTTTTGCAGATGACAGTACCCTTGTCTCCCACTTTAGATCAGAAAAACCCTTACCAGCGACTGAGACTCATCACCGCAGACAGGAGCAGATTACAGCAATTAATCAAGACCTGGAGAAAGTTCAAACGTGGGGCGACCGAAATTTGGTCCAGTTCAATGCAGCAAAGACCCAAGCAGCAACGTTTACTAAGAGGGCCAATACAGCGGGCCCTGACATCATTATGGCAGGATCGACCATTCCTTCATCCTCGTCAATCGGGCTGCTGGGTGTCTCGGTCAACAGCAATATGTCATGGCATGACCATGTTGCTAACATCGCAAAATCAGCCTCGCAGAAGCTTGGTGCGCTATTTCGCAACAAAAAACTCTATACACCGCAGCAGTTGCTCTTGCTGTACAAAGCGCAAATAAGACCGTGCTTAGAATATTGCTCACATATCTGGGGTGCCGCACCAAAGCATACCCTAAAGCTGCTGGATTCCATTCAGAAGAGGGCTGTGCGTCTCGTCGGCGATCCGGAGTTGACCCGGAATCTGGATAGTCTGGAACATCGCAGACATGTGGCCGAGATGTCTCTGTTTTACAGATACTTTCACGGCAGATGTTCCCAGGATTTGGCCCGCATAATCCCGCCCCTGGCAACTCCTGTCAGGCAGTCCCGACAGACGGCAGGAGCGCACCAGTTCGTCGTACAACTAGAAACACCTAGAACATCGCTTTACCAGAACTCCTTTGTCTGGCGCACTGCATCACTGTGGAACTCACTTCCAGGACATCTGTTTCCCACTAATTACAACCTACAAATATTCAAGAACCGTTTCAATCAACATCTTCGCACACACACCGCTCGTCGAGCGCCATAGGATCTACCTTTAGTGTGTGTGCCACTGCCATAAAAAAAAAAAAAAAAAAAAACATCGTGTCGCATGGAACAAAACGATACTTTCTCCGACACTCTGGATAGATATGTTACATATTTGCAAAGGCATTTTGGTTCTAATATAATTGTTATATTTGACGGATACTCAGACAACTATAGAAATATAAAAGCAATGGAGCAATTAAGACGAAGCACTGCACTGTCTACATCTTATGAAGTTCGCTTTGATGCAACAATGATTGTGCCAGTCACCCAAGAAAAGTTCTTATCAAACCGATTCAACAAAAAGAATTTTATTGAAATGCTCATTGAACAACTACAAGCTGCCAACATCGCTACAAAACAAGCCAAGGATGATGCAGATGTTCTAATCATCGAAACAGCCATGGAAGTATCGGAAAAAGAAAGAACGGCCGTCATCATTGGAGAAGACATTGATTTGCTTGTTCTCTTAATAGGACGAACCCAGTCACATCACCGACAAATTTTCTTAAAGAAAATTGGCATAGGGACTACATCAACACGAATTTATTCGTCTAAAAGTCTCGGCAAATATCGTCTTTACAAAGAACATATTTTGTTTTTGCATGCCCTCACTGGATGCGACACTACATAGGCATTATTCAACAAAGGAAAACTTCAGGTTATGACAATGTTTGAGAAACATCCCGATTTGACTCACTCGGCTCAAATATTTGAAGCAGAAAATTGCCCGCCAGATACAGTATTTCAGAACGGAAAGCGTTTTCTGTTAGCTATGTATGGTGCTCCAAAAGATGAAGTGAACCTTGACAAATTTAGATACACCCAATTCATTATGGCTACACGACTTAATAGACCTGTTTAATTGTCATCCCTTCCACCTACCAGTGAAGCAGCTCGACATCATATTTACCGGGTCTACTACCAAGTACAGATTTGGCTAGGGAAAAATTTACAACCCGAAGAATGGGGTTGGGATTTAAAAAACGACATATTACAGCCGAAAACAACACTACTGCCACCTGCTCCAGACGAACTATTAAATACAATATTCTGTAATTGTAAAAAGGAGTAGTGGTGCGCAGTGCAGGTGTAGAAAAGTCGGGCTGCCTTGCTCCAAAGTTTGTGGTCAGTGTCACGGACAGGCCTGCCTGAACCCGTCAACAGAGTTGCAAAACATCGAAGACTTCAATGACCTTGAGCCTGAAGAGGTTTTGCCAACAGACATCGAGCCAGAGAGGAAGCATCTGACGAAGATAATGTGTTGATAGAGGTGCTAGTGGAACCCCACGAAGACGAGGAGGAAGGTAAGGAAACATAAGGCGCGTAGACCCAGGTGCAAAAAATGATAGATTAATGTTAAAAAAAAACTTTTCCTAAGATCGAAAACATGGATTAGGCCTACTGGGGATACCATTGCAAAAAAAACGCGCCTTGCATTCTACTTCAAAAGTGGTGTGGAAAAGAATGTATTTTTTGTTATTAATTATTTATTATATATTTTTTTTAGAAATAAAAAAATTTTGAACGGCGTTAATAATGGGAATTTAATTTTCCAGTCTAACAGATTAATGAAAGTGCTTTTATATTTATAGCTCTGCAGTATAATACACTATTATCTATTGCGAATGTGCGCTCCCGCTCTATCATGCTATATCTCAAAAACGGTTCTTTGTACGAAAAAAATGTATATGAACAATTTTGTAGAGAATACTATTTTACGTAAGTTTTGTTATGAGTTCTTACGACGTCAGATGCACTAGAAGCGAGATTTTCACGAAAAAACGATTTTCATGACCTTTGACCTTTGATATCTCAAGACGCACAAGGGTAGGCATATGAGATTTTTTTGCGCTTCATTAGAACATCAAAACGAAGGTCTCTGCAAAAATTCAGCTTGTTCGGCCTCATTCCGCAGAGGAAGTTTTATTTCTCTGGAGTAATTGCTATATTAGCAACTTCTGATTGAAAAACAGCAAAAATAATTATGGTTTCAAATTTCCTTAACTGGTGATTAATTGTAACTTATAGTATACAAGAAAGTTATTTTAAGAACATGTATAACTTTACAAGTTTGATAGGCAATAACACAAAACTTTGATATGAAAAAATTTGGCATCTATCTAAGATAAAATAAATGAATCATTTCAAAGGGAAATAATACAAGTGAACATAAAATGATCAGTTGAAAATAAGGGGTGAATCAAACCAGAAGTTGCCCGAAACAGCACACTACTCTCGATGCTTATTTTTTATCTTTTATATAATTGCTCTTTAGTTTTAAGGGTTGTATAGGTTGATGTGTTTTATCAACTGAATTGTTTTATTTTCGAGTAAATATAGTTTTACTCGGATGTTGTTTGTTTCACTATCCTAAATCCGAATTTTTTCAAAAATTATTTGCTTGATTATAGCGAATAAACTACAGTATATATTTTGAAGAGTACATTTATATTATTTTAATTTGATTGTCAATTATATAATAATGATAATAATGGCTATAAGCGATTGAAAGTTTTGAACATTGGCTGTTGGCCTGGAGCGATATTATATGTACCGATACATAAATTAGTATTAATATATGCCGAACTAATATTAAATAAAGACTTATCCAAAGTGGTAAGAGTTTTGATTTCAGTTTTTAAACACCTTATTTCTTCTCTCCCCCTCTTTTGCAAAAATAATGAAATTAAAAAAATAAAAATATTTAATTTTAATATTAATCTCCAAAAACGGGACTTTTTAATCAATAATTTGATATATATACATGTTTCTGGTGCATTAAAGCATAAAATTGCAGAAAATGTTTAATTGTCTTCTTTCTATAAAAAGAAAAAATACATAAAATAACTATACCTACCTACTATTGGAACCAAATTTAATTTTTATCTATATTTCTCTATAAACATTGTAAGTTTAAAAATTGTAATACCTTACTTTTTGACTAGTAATAGAAAACGAATAATCAATTTTTATAAATATAATTTTTTTTATAGTTTAATAATATGTTTTTAGTGTTCCTAATTTTGAATGCGTTAAAAATATCCAATTTATATTGTAAAATTTTACTTATATCAATTCAAAACGTTTTACATTTAGCAAATAGGATTTTATTATTGTTTATTATTTTCCCATTTTTTAATGGCATATGCAAATCTATTTTCTTCGACTACTGCACCGATTCAATTATATGAATAATAGAAACTAGTAAAGAAATTGATCACAAAAATCAATGTGTTAAAAATGTTAAAAACCATTTTCCCAAACAATAAAATAAATTCAATTGAAAAGTCAAGATTGGGGAAGCACGTATTGGAAATTTCATTCTGTGTAAAAATTAAACTGATAAAACCGGTTCTAGCCATTTAGCCTTGGCTGAAGATCATTTCTTGGAAATCTACGGCTCCCCGAATATAATTTTGTATTCCCATTTCTACCCCTTCCTTTTCGTATGTAGGGTAAACATTGCATGTGTTTTCATTCAGTAATACTGTTTTTGGTGCCAGCCACTGGGGGCAGCACCTCTCCACAGGCCCCGTTGAACGACTATTTCTTATAAAGACAATGCTAATACTTAGCTTGTCCAACTATTCTGTAACCATGCGATCGTATAGGGACCTCTACTGGAACCGCTTCTGCCTGTTCCCAAGTCCCAAGTCAATGTCTCTTGATTTTATCTAGGACTTACTTAGTTCCTAACGTATCATATCCCTCAGAACACTTTGTACAACAAGTGGACGAACACCTGCTACTTGCCAAACACCATGTTTTCTTCCGCCAACGTTGAACACGTGCAAGAAAAAAATATCCTAGTCTTAGACCAATGTATATCGCTAATTAAAGAATATTCAGGGAAATATCATGTGAACTTCAGCGACACTGTTACACATGAGAAAGCAATCAACAATTTGAAAATTTACTGGTTAAAGCAGATATAATCTGAAACTTGAATTACAATTTTAAGTTGAGCAAAAATTATAAATAACTACTGTTACTCAAGATATCCTTTACTTTCCAATATGAAATTCAAAAGAAATAATGACTGAAATTTAAAATTCAAAAGAAAATTAGGGAATTACGTTCCAATTAGTGACTCTCGGTAAATCTAAATAAAAGATAACTTGAATTTAATGATAAATAGAAAAATAGAGGTACAACTTCTAATAACGAGTCTTATAACTCCAAATAAGTATTTTCTATTACTTTTTATTTCGGCCCTTGGCACATAAACGATAATTGAGCGTAATTACGCCTCAATTAAGTAGATAAAAATAAGATAATCACTATCTAGCATCGAGATAGAATTTTAGATAAAAGATAAAAAAAAAACAGATAAATTTACACATGTGAGATTAACCTCCCATAAATGCAAATTAATGTCGGTACATCAGTGTTGAGACGAGACAGGGCGAGTGCTAATAATTATATGCTTGATGTAACAAATAAATTGAAAATTTAATTAAATAAGCCTGGAAAGAAAAAAATATTAAAACCAGCAATACTATGAGGGAAAATTCGGAGAAATTCTACTGAAAATTCAATTTATTACCTTTGCAGGAATATATAGAATTTACTCCGCGAATTCCCCAAATAATACTGTTCAATTTGAATGGAAATACGTAAGATAATGTGCGTGACCGCTAAACGATGAAATAATTACGTTCTCTGTAAATTTGGACTAAACCTCTTTCAAATTACATGAGTTTGACTAGTGAGAGACGCAATTATTCACCAATAAATCGGTATCCTTACCCAACGGTCACGACAAAAATTATGATTATTGAAAATTTAAGCTAAATAAAAATGTAATCGAATAATGCTAAATTCTTGTTTAAGTCGAATAAGGCTCGACAAATTATGCTTTCCGATGTTTTAATTGGATAATTTATATCATGTGACTACCACTATAGGTCAGGCAGCGTCAAGTCAAGGAAATACCCAATATATACTAAATATAGTAAACTATAGTAAATTAAATTCATAAATTGCAGGTATGAAATAGCGTACTGCGCTCAACCACACGAGATAAACCCATTCGCGAATAGATGTCACTATTAAATATAGTAAGCTACAGTGAAATAAATCCACATATTGTAGGTATAAAACAGCGCACTTGTGCTTCTAAATAATTACTTGCACGAATCCCAAACATCGAAAATCATTCGTAATTGAACTGAATTTAGTGGAGCGGAATAAGCTTATATTCCGTTACGTTTCAACACTTGTGAAATCACGAAGACCCAGAAGAAATGAAGTTAAGAATACACGCCCCGAATCTACAAGAGGTTCAAACAATAGCAAAACCAACTTAAAGGTGGCAAACCCCTTTCCAGCTGATAGTAAGACGTCGTGAGCCTGGATATTTGTGTCTGAACTGCATCCCGACACAAAAGAAGCAGATATTTTCGATTTCCTACAGACTAAGAATCTACACTTGGGTTGTCGCTATTTTAAAATGGTTACAAGAAAGGACAAGGAAAAGAGCTCATTTAAATTGTGAGTACTGGACGAAAACAAGCATATGGTGATGGATGCAGACCTCTGGCCTGTTGGTACTCTGATAAACCATTTTCTGCACCTCCAGTGTCCTACTCTTCCCCAAAAACCACCGATAAAGGGACAACAGGGCTTGTAAGATTATTTCTCCTCAACACACAATCGATAAGAAATCAAGTGGGACAGCTGGAGGCTCTTCTTTGCGACAAAAGTGTTGACATAGTCTGCGTGACTGAGCACTGGCTGTCGGAAACAGAATTTCCATCCTTGAGGGTATTGGACTTCTACCCAATCGCAGCCTCGTGCAGATGGTCTACTGTGGGGGACAGCTCCGATATACTGCTAACTCCGTGGACTGAATGTAGTAAAATTGTTGACATAAAGCCGTCGACTGTTGAGAATACCATTGAGGTTTGTTCAACTTATCTTAAATCAATGAAATTATTTGTAATATCGGTACACAAGCCCCCATCGGGCTCCTTCAGTGTCTTTCTGGATGTAATTGAGAATGCTATCAATAAGGTTGGGTATAGCATTTCTGGGAGACTTTAATGTACTTTTTGGCACTGTAACTCACAAGTGCATTGAATTGAGTGGCCTATTACAGTCCTATGGCTTTATTCGGGTTATTCATGCAGCTGCTAGGCATAACAACTGCCTTGACAATGTGTTTCTTAACCTTGACATTGTCTGCGGCACCTGTTAGTATGCAGGCATTTCCGATCATCGAGGACAGCTCGTGGAGATTCTGTATCCTGGCTTGGCTAGTAGAGAATCCCGGTATGAGCGAATCAACTGCAAGCCGATTACAGGGGCTGTAACGCTCAGTTACCAAACAAATACAAACCTAAATTTACATAAATATACAAGTTTACAACAATCTCCAACTTCACAATAATCTCCAAGTTCACAATAATCTCCAAGTTCACAATCGGTGGTACAGCCTTTAGTGCAGGAACAATGGCGGCCCCCAGCTTTTAGACAGTGGAGAAGGGTCGTGGTGAGTTATAATGCCTGAGCGCCACGCGGTTAACTTATCGCCATGCCCTGATGTTGGATCTTCCGTGAGATTCGACCAATAATCACGAATTGCTCTCCTCCCCGCTGTAATCTATTGAAAAACTTGGAAGAGGAAACAAAAAGAAATATCACCCCGATTAA
Organism: Pissodes strobi; assembly: GCA_016904865.1. Lineage (NCBI taxonomy): Eukaryota > Metazoa > Arthropoda > Insecta > Coleoptera > Curculionidae > Pissodes > Pissodes strobi. The sequence continues at coordinate 5,179 of JAEQML010060717.1, read as the reverse complement.
ACAAAAATAACAAGTGTATATTCCGGATTGGTGACTATACTGTTGAATTAAATAAGAAAAATAATGGCTACAAGAAGAATTTCTTGTATGTGTAGCTATGACACTTAATATATCAATGTATGCTAAAGATGGAATATTAAAAGTAATGGTTTAATGTTAAATAGTACTTTATGTTATATCTACGACGCCCTATAAATACGAATACGTGATCACGTGTCGTTTACATGCCCTTGATTGGTGTTATCAACCTATGCGGTACAAAAATATGATAACTTCCTCTACTTCTACACTCTAAATAACTCTAATCAATAAGCGAGAAGTTAACGTGCTAGTTCAAATGTACTAGATTCATGTAAGTATAATATTCACCTATTAAATGGTATCCGTACCAGAGGTAAACCTATATGATTACGCGTCGATACGCTATGCTTATATGCGACCAGTTTCAAAACTACTTATATTATACAGCGCTGAAACGGAGTAAAACACGCGATCAAGACTAGGCTGAAATCAATTAATAACACGCCAAAACTATCCGGATTAGCTGGATAATCCAGTATACCTATGCTAACTATTGAGAATAATTCGTTACTCCCAAATAACTTGAAGGTAGCTATATTATAAATAAAGTCAAATCATTAATACTTTCATTAAGCAAATTCATCCGAAACTTTAATTTAAGTAGCCCTAAATCACCAATCAAATAAAACACAATAATAAAATGAAATAAAATAAAAGTCTCAAAATGCTCTAGATAATATCCCAAATTAAGACTTATCTAATAAGTTATCAAGCCAACAGTGAGTTCATCCAGGATCTAGGTGTTCGTCGAATCACTGTAGCGTCAAGGTTGAGAAGACACACTCCGTATGCGTTGAGGTTTGGATCAGACAGCGAGACACGCCGTCAATTGATGGTTACTCCGAAACCACGTGTTGTCGGAGGAGTCTCAGTATGCAGTCTGGAAACCCAGGTAGGAAACCGGATCGTAAGAGGACAATGGAAGGCCCATAACCAATGATCCCAAAATAAAAATCCAAAAATAGAAATTCAAAAACCGAAACAGAAAACGGAAAACAGGAAACCCATGTAACAAATAGGGCAAATTAGAACGGTGATCAAGCCAAAATATGAAGGAAACAGGTACGGAACCTCAACAAATAACAGATCAAACCAATATCTGTATCAAAATTACTCAAACAACATACCTTTAGATGTTAAACGGGGTTCATGTGTGTGGCAGCTCTCGAAAATCAAATCCCCAAACGTGGGTGCAGGTGGTCGAATCTACAAATCTTCCTTCATCTACAATCATCCATCAGACAAGAAACCATCGACGACCACAATCCTGCTCGAGGGCTTCGTTGAATATTCCCCTAACTAGGGCACTGTATATTTCACACTAAATATCAGTATCTCAACGAAAATTCCCAATCTCGAGAGCCCGGCACTGAAACCTACTGGTTCCTTCAAGATCACATAAAGACTAAATTGGCTTCATGTGGAGCACTTTCGGGAGTTGAGCAATGGTTTGCGGCAAACCGTCTTTTCCTTAATGCTTCAAAGACACAATCAATAGTCTTCTCAACTCGAGAGGTTCCGGATGACTACAGGGAATCGGACATACGGTTCCTGGGGGTGCACGTCGACCCAGAATTGCGCTGGGATCCCCACACGGTCGGGTCGCCTTGTGTAAAAGGTTAGAGTCAAGTGGGTTCTTGTTGCGTGGTCTGTCGGAGTGTGTATCGCCCGAGATACTTAGGCAGGCCTATTTCTCTCTGATCCACTGCCACATTGCATACGCGGTAATACATTGGGGTCATGGATCGGGTGCAGCGGATGCCTTTCATCTCCAGCGTAGGGCGGTTCGTATAGTTGCAGGTTTATCCTATAGGGCGGACTGCAAACATGTTTTCCAAAAATTAAAGATTCCTACACTTCCATCTTTATTTATCTACGAAAACTTGCTCTACGTAAAACGCAACCAAGATTTATACCCCGTCCACCAAGATGTCCATAATTATAACACTCGCCATCGGCAGGACTTAATTCCCGGTTATAAGCGTCTGGAGAAATGCAGGAGTGGCCCGGCTTGCCTGTCAATCCATTTTTATAATATCCTGCCACGTGATGTTAAAGAGCTCTCCTTTAATTCATTTAAGGGTTGGGCCAAGGGGTTTCTCGCCAGTCACGCCTTCTACAGTCATTAGGAATATCTGAACCACAGATTTTAAATTCTTGTTTGTCTTTAAATTTTTATGTTAATGTCTTTTTTACCCAGTAATCTTGTCCAACATGTGAATTGTAATGTTAATGCTGTTTTTTTTCAACAGTATTTTTTATTAGTAGTATTATTTTTATACACAGATTTAAGATTCCTGTGGATTTTATAAATTGATTTTAGTGTCCTGTGTGACAAATTTCTTTCTGACTTGTGTAAACATTTATGTATTGACACCAATAAAGTATTGTAGTGTGCCATGAATGATGTAACAATAGTGTGTGCTCTTTAATAAAATCGAACTACTTTTTGCAATCTCCCAGTACATTAATACATTTCCTTGAAAAGCGTTGACAGCGTTTAAAACAATTTTTTAGTACGAGGGCAGCGCAAACACGTAACAGGGATTTTTCTTTACATAATTATAATTCAATAAAAAATATGTCAACACTTACATCAGTTTATCTTGAATAATAAGCCATGGAGGTAATCGTTTAACTTTTTGCACTTCCCCTGTGTTAATATAATATATTTTTTACATAGTGCGCCATGATTGACGTAACAATAGCGCGCGTTCTGCAATTTCGCTAATTTATTAGTACGGGGGAAGAGTAAAAAATTATCATCTCAATTTATCTCGGAGGTTTATGGAGAAGGTAATTGGTTTATTGGATATGATATATGAGTACAAGTACGGATAATAATTAAATAAAGCTATTACACTTATTAGTTATATCATACAGGCAGACACACGTGAAACTTTTCGTAACGGTACAATATAAAATGTATTGTTTTAATGATTTACAAGGAGTTCGAGGGCCATGAACACATAATTAATAAAATAATGGTATTTTGGCAGGAAATGGCCACAAGCGAAACAAGCTTCCAATTACTAGATATACGAGCTCATCCAATAATGTGATTTACTAGCATGTCTTTAAGAGAATCAATTTGCTTTAATAACGTTGACATTTGATATCGAAATTATGCTTATTACGCATTTTATTTTACCTGCCCCATCATTATTAACCTTTGACATGGTTTAAGGGTATAAACATAAACTGATGATGTTATGTGATGTGCATACCCAGCTAAAATTAATTTAAATTTATTGGTCCGCATATTCGATAAATTTCCCTGATGCACTAGATAACTAGCTATGCCTATAGATTCTTCTCAACGATATATTTGACTTATAATACCCTTACTTATGTACTACCAAGGCTTATTACTGAAAAACATGGCGTTTTAAGAAATATGAACTTTTCGCACACCCCCGTATTAACATATTGTTGGGCCGTTAATTATTATGCGTAATTGCTTTGTTGCTTTGTTGCTTTGTTATATTAATACTTTCCTGTTTTTCCCACATACTATTATTACTAATGTAACTAGGACAAGTATATGCTATATACTGAATGTCCTAATATATTGTATTATCCTCTATATTTGCGTTATTACTTTGAATAGAGATCCGATATTTAGTACATCAATTTGGCGTTAGGAATCTATAATACTACAAGTACCAGACTGTATATGGTACTTTCGGGATATCCAAAAGTACGGCTACTTTCCTCATTTGAAACTGAAAAGTAAAATTTTGAATGCAGATTAAGATTCGGTCAGGATTTAAGGCTCCCATATGCTTGATCCATAAATTACTGAAATGCATGGGGAACTTTTCGCATTCCCTCTGTACTAAAATATTGTTCGGCCGTTAATTAATATTTATAATTGCAATATTTAGTTATTGTATTGTATTATTATTACTATTATAACTGGGATAAGCGTATTCTATATACCGGGTATCCTAAATCCATTTTCGCTATGATATTTAGTACATGAATTTGGCGTTACGCATTTACTCTATTACAAATACGAGATTGTCTAATTATGATACTTTCGGGCTAACAGATTAGAATTCATTAATGAATTAGCTTCTCAAGGACCTTTTGCACTTATACATTTAGATAATACATGGGTGTTAACTTTCGCACTCCCCCCGTACTAAAATATTGTTGGACCGTGAATTAATACGCATAATTGCTTTATTATTTATTATAACAATACTTTTCGGTTATATGCGTATATGATTATTACCATTATAGCTGACAAAACTATATTTAGTATACCGGGTGTATGGGTGATGTGATATCATTTTTCAAGTCAGACTAATACACGAAGATGATTGGAAACGGTATTAATTTTTTTTAGTCGTAAAAATGTTTAATCCATCACATAGAGAAAGAAGCACAAGTACATATCGCATGATGTTATCTGAAACCTACTGCCAAGCAGGCCACTTTGCGGGCCGTAATCTGTCCGAAGCTTTTTATCACGCTACTTGATCTGGTTCTGTCAAGACATGGCAGCGAAAATTACGGAACGTAAACACTTAATTGTCATGTCGTGGCGGGAAAATGGTCTATGACGCGTAAAATCTCCACGATATTGTATAACCGAGCCAGATAACGCGGGTAATTATATCGCCAATGCCGCATGGAATTAGATATTACGTGCTTATCCTAATTAGTTGTCTGTTTGTTGTTGTCGTTTTTGTATGTATTTGTATATGTACGCCGGTTAATCTCGACGCGGACATATTTCACTGATGGGGTCAGTGAATTTACAGGTTCATTCAATTTTTGCTTTAATATTATCTATCACAGCGATTTATAGGACATTAAAATATTTTATAACTAACGAGATAACACTTATAATTATGTGACATAATTATACGTTTCATGTTTATTCTAATTATGAGATTTGTGTTTGTTTTTGGGTACTTACGCGGTTAATTTGGAGCGATTTTACAGATGAATTAAATTTTTGTTTTCGTTACAGATAGTAGTAATCCATAAAAAAGCCTTAAGACGATTACCGTTAAGTTAATTTGTAAAATATTATCTAATTTAAGAAGTGTAGAATAGAAATCAGACGAGGTCAGATCAGAACTTT
>MU192877.1:15695-26785 GCA_016904865.1 Pissodes strobi | reverse complement strand
TTGGGGAGCCAAGAATTGTTATCCGAAACCTTTAAAATGATATAGTTGGAGTGGATGAATGATTTCTCAGCACGTCTATAAAAGATTTTTTTCGTCAGACAAGGGACAGCTAAATGGCATTTTTTCTTTGTTTTTTTTTGTGTGTATTAATTATTATTAGTTTGTTCGCCTTTGTTCTAATTTACATCTTTTTTGTCATTGGATAGAAGTGGTGTTTTTCATTTCTATTGTTCGTAAATTTCTTCTCTTTGTTCTGGTTAGTCCTTAAACTTTTAGTCCCGTCAAAATGGAATGTATATTTCTGTTGGGTCTAGTATTTGGTGAGAGCTATTTGGATTGTCTTCTCATGTCTATGAGGATGTATCCTGAATTGTAGGTACTGACTCGTTTGTCCGATATATACACCGTTGCAATCGTCTCAAAGGATTTCATAAATTACATATCTTTTTGAAGTGAAACTTCTTAACGCGTGCTGGGAGTAAAATTTTAAGGTCTGCTCAATTTCCTTGTCAAGACATAAGCGAAATTTTTATGAAGAATATATTTTTTTTCATTTAGGCCTTTCCTTTTTGTCAATTGCGTGGTATATTTAAAAAAACTACTTTTTAACCAAATCCGTTACGATATGTATAAGGTAAGGGCGCTTCAGTTTAAGAAGTTTCACTTCAGATATGCACACATAGTGCACACGTGTTTTTTTCATTTTGGTTGTTTTAGTTTTTAATTTACGAAATAGGCGATCTAAGAGTTGGTAAATGGTAATTGATTTTGAAAGATAATTATTATGTTTATTACCTAAACATGATTTTAAGACATTCTTAGTAAATATTGAACAACGTTTAGTATAAACGAACACACAAACTCTGCGAAGTAACTGAAAGGCAAACGCCCCTCTGGCATCAAGTTCAAACCCTCTTCGTTCATCCAGTGCTAAAAGTACCTTAAAGGGAAAGATCCCTTAGATGTACTAATGCCTCATCACCTCACCAGTGCCTACTCACTTTATCTAATTACACCCCCATTTAGTGCCGAAAGTATCTTCAAGGGAAAAGGCTGATAGTGCCTTAAAATACGTCAGTTGAAAGTAAAAGTTACTTACTTAAATTCAAAACTACTTAAATACATCAGTCACTAGTAAACAAAAATAAATCTCTTAAATTCAATTTATAATTAAAATATATTAAAGAAAAGTTAAAATTAACGCGTCAACCTAATTTTATAAATGACCCATCACCGTTAGCAGCTTCCTAACAAAGAGATATACGCATCACACTCTTCTGATTATTATTATTCACAGTCAATATATACATTTGTTTTTAAATGAGGCTAGTTTGCCCTCCACCGCCATCTGAGCTACCAAATCTGAAAGAGCACCGATTTACTACAACACTCAGTAGTTCGTGTGGCCCGATGGCTGGTAGCTTGACTGTGTATTCTTGCTTTGAAAATTAAGTCAATTAGTGATTTTGGGTCACTAATTTGTACCAGATCTAGTAGATATAGTCTGTATGTTTACCATCTTCTGCCTATGCCGCGGCTCTACTCTCCAAGCTCACCGCTAAAATTTTTCTCCTTATTATAATCTTTCTTCAAGGTCCAATACGTTTCCACCACGCTCGAGAATGCCGCCGTTTTGCTGCGTGTGCTCCCCTACTATTAGAAAAAAATAGGTATATCCACTATATGGCAGGGTCGAATCTCAGGATTTGTTGACTTTGTACTGGTCCTATTCTTGTAACTAATTGCAAGGTATTGGCTTTCATGAAACTTCTTACTCAAACCAAATAGCATTCCATTCTCCATATTTATCTAACCACAACAGTTAGCAATATGAATCACAATACCTTGTGTAATGTATGCAATTCAACTAGGAAAGCTGCTATTTCAGTATTAGGCAATAGTCAGTAATGAAATGGGTCAGTAGCCAAAGAAAATATATATCTACAGCACGTTTAGTGATTTTGTGTAAAAAGAATTCGATATAGATTATTATACTCACGTGTAAGTGAATAATAAGTTAGTAATCGATTAGTATTTCAGAAAATATTGATTAATTAATCAATTATTTCGACGCATCGATTATATCGATTATTTTGATTAATAGGTTAATCGGTTATTTCGATTAAGTGATTAAATCGATTAATTGAGAATAATCGATTGTTCTAAATTTGATTAAAAATACCGCAAACGAAAATATCTTTCTGGCTAGCTTTTATTGAAATTAGACCTGTGTGCGGCGAGAATCCGTCAACCGTTACGAAGCAAAAAACTACCGATTCTTTTGTAGCGCTCGCTGAACACGCACATCTAAGCTGCCGCGGTTGAGTGGTTCTTCTTATCGTATAGTTAATGTTAGGTGATATTACTAAAGCATTTACAAATCATAACATCCGATCAAAAGATTTAATTTGCCCCAGTAGAAATGCAGATATAGTTTTTGAAATTAAAATGTTTTTCGAAAAAAATAATATTACTAAATTAACTAGAAATCAAAACAAGTAAATCAGAATAAGATTCAATTTTCCCTTGTAGAAATGCATATATAGAAATTGTTGTTAAAAGTCCTAATGTATTCCTACTTTTTTTATTAAGATTTCACAACAACTATTTTTTAAGTTTGGCTGACTATTTGATCACTTACGTATCTCCTAATGGTGATTTCTATTTTGTATTCCTCAAAAAAAAATTTTAAAGCATCAGAAAGCTTAATTTTCCCTGGTTGAAATGCAGATTTTTTTATTTGGGATATCAATCAATCAATGTTTTCCAAGATATTTTTATAGGTACTAAAATTTTCAGTAAAACTATTTTTCGTTAATTTTCGCTAAGACTGTTTGATGACCTATGTATTTTGTGTTGCCTTTTATTTTTTTAAACCACAAAAATATTATTACTAAATTAAATAGAAATCATAACAAGCGAATCAAAATAAGATTTAATTTTCTCTGATAGAAATGCATATACAGAAATTGTTTTCCGGATTCAAAAAATCATATTTTTTTCCTATGATTAATATGATTTCAGAAGACCTATTTTGTAATTTTGGCTGACTATTTGATCACCTATGTATCTCCTAATGATGATCCATATTTTTTATTCACCAACATATTACTAAGATTTAGTATCCTTTCATATTACTAAAACGCCAAAAATTCATATCATGCAGAGCCCAATTCAATTCAAATTCAAGCAAGTTTATCTGTCTTTTAATAATCCATACATTGATAAACAGTATAAAAATTACATTTAGACAAAAAGGACAACACCGCGACTATAAACAGCCGATAACTACGTAACTAATTGAATCTTAATAAAATGTTAAAATAAGCTTAGCTAGCGATGCCGGTAGCACACAGAATCAACCAGGAGCGCGGGGCGAAGAGCAATTAGAATAAATGACACAATATTAATCTGCCTCTACGTTCACGTTCACGAGGACAATCGAGCGACCGATAGTCTCCGAAAATTCGATGGAATAAGCAACAAAAAATTGCAAAAAAAAAATAAAAATTCTTAACGTTGGTAGACTAGAACGGTCCCTAGGAAACAAACGTCCCATGATTAGCTCCTACTGCCCTTCCATTACGCACAATAACGGCATTCTTGAATAGAAAGGAGAGAACAAAATAATTAGGAATATGTCTGCCGCGTTGCCGTAACTGTTAACCAACCGACATTATTGACTACATAACCATATTTGAAAAGAGAAAGGCAATTCTTTTTCACACTCTTTTTGTGGCTACCGCTGCCAAAGAATTGATTAATACAAATTATTATCATTTAATACTAAGGATTTGCTACCTTTGCTTGCACAGATAGGGCTGATTTCTTTGTGGCACCTTCAATATAGGGTGTAACCATTTCTATTTGAAACAGGGCCTTTGTTAGCACCAAAGTTTTACAAATTTTTCATTGGAGAACAAAAATAGGTCTCTGTGAGAAACAACATCTCGGTCACTGGTCAGGATAAACAATTATTTCTTAAATCATACGTACTTTAATAATGCAAGAATTAATTTGCATTAAATATGATTAATATTTACAATAATATCTACCTACTTTCAAGCATTCATCGTTTCACACATAAAATTAAATAGGTACTGTACATATGGTTAATTATTATTAAATATCTAACAAAACTTCTTGATTATTTAGAATATGATTCCTTTTTTACCGAATTTAATTAACGTTCCTTTTCAACTAACTGCCTTTCCGTTCACACAAAATACCTTGTACTTTTCGTCTTCTTCGATTCTCTCAATTTAATCTTACCAGGTATATAAGACTTCGGACATTTGATTCGAATCTTGTGTGAGTACCGGAATGGATTTATCTACTACCAACTTCCATCCGCCATTTTACCTTCTTCTATCTTTTACAACAGCAACAGGAGAGACGAGAGGCTATGGCGTTTCTGTCTTCGAGAAAATGCGTTAAAACGTCCAAAAGAGTTCTTTGTCCAAGCTTGGACAAAAAGAACAGAGTTACAGCGAATATTTTATAAATATCTGCGCAAACAATATGAGAAAATGGCCCAAAAGGTTTTGGTACCAAAGGAGCTAAAACTTACTAGTTCTGTTCGAGTGAAGGACTGTACTGCACTAAATTTAATTTTTCCTACCCGCAGGCGGCAAACTGAAATAGCGTGGGAAATGCGCAGGATGCATTTTGAGAGGGTAGAAAATGTTCTTTCTTTAGTTGACATATTGTTGTTTACAAAACATTGACAGAGACAAAGGTATATTAAATTTAAACGTTTAAAAACGTTTTCCTTGACAGAGAATGACAATTTGCTTTTCGCGATTGTTTCATATAACGAAATCTATTGTTCTGACCAAAAACATTTAACCTAAAGAGACCCGACAACTCATTCATAAAAATCCGAAATCTTGCAAAAATATCAACAAAACGATTGTCCCGCCTCCTTATATTTTTATGAATAGTGTACAAACTTTTGTCAAACTTCGTCCCCACTACTAAATGTAGTATTGGCCGCCCCCGCCAGAACGAAAGCAACGACAGTTCATAGACGTAGACTTTGAAAATGTGAGTCCATCAAAATAATAATTTCAATAAAGTAAATACGTTTAATTTGAAATGATGGTATTTATTCGGGTGCATTATTTAAAATATATTTATCTTTTATTTATAGTGTGTGGGTTAGATTGCGTTAGTTTGGGTTAGATATGAGTTCTGAAGGTTAGTTAACACAAAATAGTTATTTTCCTGTGTCAGGAAATTTTTCGCTGTCCTTGCAAAACCACTGCCATGAAACCAAAGAAGTATTCACTTCAAAAATGATTTAATAGAGGTTGGTAAATGACTGCAAACATATCAGATTATCCATTAATATCACATACATAGGTAAGTATTATAAAATATTAATTAATCACATCACAAAATGGTGCCCACTGTACTACTGTGTTTCATTTACTTACTTGTGGAAACTCAGGTTCGGATGATAATAGCTGGACATTTTGCATACCGCACACCGCAAGACCATCGTTACTTTGATATAAAGTTTATAAAAAATATTTATAGGAAATCACTCACGAAATACAAAAAAGCTATACGTCGCGTCGCGTCGCACAAACTCAGGCTTTAAAACGTCCATTTGAAACCAAACAAAACTGGGCGAAGAGTGCTATTTTGCACGTTTTTTAATGAAAAACATTAATTTATTCAAATCGCGATCAAAAGTTGGACGGCCATCTTGTCACTTTTGACGTCTGTATTATTAGGAATCCCATTCAAAAAGGTGTCGAAATTTTTGCTAGTGAGCTTTGACATTGCACAATTTTGTTAATATCATAGCAACCAGTCATCGAAAAGACTTCTATATGATACCAAAATAGAAATAGTATATTGTGCAACAAGTGATGAAAATAAGACTCTTCACACGAATGAGACAGTTTGGTGACACGAGCCGTAAGCGAGTGTCATAAAGTCTCATGAGTGTAAAAAGTCTTTTCAGCACGTGTAGCACACTATACTTTTTCTACGACTGCTACATACAGGGAGGGTGCCCCACTGGGAGTGTGGTAGAAAATTACATGTTATATGGGAAACATTTTTATTATTGATTTATCAGAAAATTTTATTCCTAATGAAAGAAGCTACGTAAGAGATTCTCGCTAAACTATAACTAGGGGCACAGTCCTAAAATTGGGCCACCGGTGTGGGGTCCCTAATTTCCAAATATTTTGAAAAAGAGGCTCCGAGGGCGAAGCCCTAAAATGGGGCCTCAGGGGGCGAAACCCTAGAATGGGGCCTATGGTACGGGAGTCCCATTTTTTACAGATTTAGCAATGGAGCCCCCGGGGGCAAAGCCCTAAAATGGGGTCCCAAGTCTTAAAAGGGGGCCCCTGGTATAAGAGTTCCATTTTGTAAAGTTTTGCAAAAAGGGGCTCCCGGGGGGTGAAGCCCTATAATTGGGCCCCCTTTTTTAGAGATCTGGTAATGGGACCTTTGAGGGCGAAGCTCTAAAACGGAGACGAAGCCCTTTAATCTAAATACCCGAATAAGCGTGTGAAAAGTATAATTTGCACACGCCGTGTGCCGATGTTTGAAATGTCCAGTTTTCCAGAGCAGTTGTTAGTGCGTTTTTGTCTATTTTCAGGGCAGTCGTAGAAAAAAGTATATTCAACTTATAAAAAAAATTTGCAATGAATGGTAATTGCATAATATACTATTCAGCAGCTAATAATGAAATACAATTTCCGAAAACTTATTTCCTGAATAATTTCAAATTTGAACACGAAGTTTATGAGATACCAAAAATACGCAATTTTATCCCGATTTAAACGTTCCCTAGAGCAGAAAAACCCTATGTGTCACATAGGGTTTTTCTGCTCTCAATGGTTAAACGAAAAATTAAATCATACCACTGCTAGCCTAAAAATAAATTGCTTATCATTATTTTTGAGACAAATAAAAAGGAACTACAAATACAAATTTTATTTAAAAACATACAAATATGACAAATATCTGGTTAATGACATATTCAAAAAGTAGCTTAATAACTATTTTCTTCTATTAAATACCTATTAAAACATATTTACAGCAGTGCCTTCACTGGTTTTGAAACGTTACCAAGTTAGTATACTTATCGAATGGGGAAGAGCCGTCGGTCGTCGACCTCCAATGCTCTCAATCTATTGGTGCAGTTACTTTACTACGTGCATACTATAAATATTTTGGGGGTAAAACAAGGCGGAACCAAGGGAAGCGGCATTGTCAGATTGACATGTAAGAACTTCAGAACCGGTTTTTGATGAATCAAAAATGAGGAAAATAAGTATTTAGTGTTATAATTTAATATGAAAAAAGTATGTACAGTAACTCGTAAACTTAAAATTTGGCAACGCTACATCTATCGACCATAGAATGGGCCTCAATGTTGGGGGAAAACAAAGAACCATTTGTCCCGTCTCTTCAGGTTAAATGTCTTTGGTTCTGACAATCCAGGTTCGGACTAATGAGTAATTAAAATACACAAATTTCCGTTTACCTAGGGCGAAATAAAGATATTCGGAGTTGAATTATGGCTCATTCATACTACGGACGAACAGGTTAGTTAATACACATGTTGGGGCGATTGCCAAACAGTCAGTCTTAGAGACTTCTTTCTTTAGCATCGTCCATATTTTGAATTATTTCATCCCATAAAACCAATTGCGGAATATTAATCAAGAAAATAAAAAATAAAATATATCTTATATATTTCAAAATTGTAATCAAACACTACAGAACAAAAGCAGCGTTCTCGGACTGTTCCCATGCAAATTACTAAGAGAAGCCCACTTTTCGCGGTTGTTTGAATTGGACTCCCTATCAGAAGATTTCGTTTTTCCCGGTAGAAATGCAGATAGCCGTAAAACCGAAATTAAAATTTTATTTCGAATGTTTCGAAAATTTCAGTGAAACTATTTTTGTTTGGCTACCTATGTATTTCGTCTTAAATCTTATATTTTTTATATCCGACAAATCATATGACTAAATTAACTAGAAATCGAGCAAATCAAAAGTTTATTTGGTCAATATTTACTTTGCGCACTTATTGGCTACCACAAAAATAAAAATACTGACATATTCTACGTTACTTCTCTTACCATCTCCCACACATTAAATGTTGCGCAAATGTTTCTACTTATCAGAAAAACAAAGTCTACAAAATGCAGTTATGTTAAACCATCCGACATGTTCCAAACTTATACTATCTCGCTCTCGCACACTCATTATTTCACCTTTCTTCACGCACACAACGCAACGGTCCAAACCAAAGACATTCTTTTTTTATATGTCTTTGGTCCAAACGGATCTGAAAAATGCAAGAAAAAACAAGGCAGGCGTAATACCGATAAAAGAATAAGTAATAGTAGTCTCAAAAAAACTTTTACCAGCTTCTTTTCTTAAAAACCAAAAATATAACTGTTTTCTTTTGCATTTTAAAATGATAACATTTCTGGAACGTCAACATGACACTATTTCAGCTTTCAGCATTTCAATTTCTTAAATTATGTGATCTATCATCTAGTTAGCTTAGCATGGCTCAGCCAGCTGTCATTCTACGAATAGGTGTTGCCAAGTGTAATTTCTGTTCGGTTCTAAAATACGGTATCTTGTTGGATACATTCAACCAACACTTTATACATGGTGATTCAGAAGTACTTTGTATTTATTAAAATAATAAATAATAATAATAATAATTCGCTACTTTGAGTTACGCAAGACGCTCGCTATTTAAGAGAGAGGGACAAATGCGCCCTTGTTTGGTATATTTGGATTAGTTAAGAAAGTACCACGCGTAGCGCGCTCGTTTTTTTAATTTGGGATAATTATGGTTTTGTGTTAGGCGGGGTTGGTCAAGCGCATAGTGCGCTCGTCTCAATGCTCTTGTTTGGTTAATTAAAGTTACTTTCGATTATTTTTGCTTAATCTGGGATACCGAAGACAAGCCCGCGTAGTGCGCTTGTCTCTTCTTTATTAATTAGGGTTAGTCTGCGGTGGTTTTGTTTAGTTTAAGTTAAGAAAAATACAAGCGCGCGTAGCGCGCTTGTCTCTTTACTTTGCTAAATTAGGGTTAGTCTGGGTTAGTTTTGATTAGTTTTGGTTAGTTTGGGTTAGTTTTGGTTAGTTTGGGTTAGTTTTGGCTAGTTTGGGTTCGTTTGGGTTGGTTTTGCTTAGCTTGGGTTGGGGTCTCTTTACTTTGGTTAATTAGGGTTAGTCTGGGTTAGCTTGGGTTAGTTTGGGTTGGTTTTGCTTAGCTTGGATTAGTGAAGAGACAAGCGCGCTTGTCTCTTTACTTTGCTTAATTAGGTTTAGTCTGGGTTAGTTTTGGTTAGTTTGGGTTAGGTTTGGTTAATTTCGGTTGGTTTTGCTTCGTTCGGGTCATAACTTTGGTTAATTAGGGTTAATCTGGGTTAGTTTTGGTTAGTCTGGGTTGGTTTTGCTTAGTATGAGCTAGTGCGCTTGTCTTTTTACATTGCTTAATTAGGGTTAGTCTTTGTTAGTTTTGGTTAGATTCAATTAGTTTGGGTTGGTTATGCTTAGTTTGGGTAATGAAGACACAGTATTGTATAAATTGACGAGGCGAAAATTGAGAAAAGAAAATATAATCGGGGACTATACAAAGCGATTCCACGTTTTTTGGAAAAATGCAGCGGCGGTTTACCCATTAGTGCTTCATCCATTTCCATGTAAGTAATTTCAATAATTGATATTCCATGCACCTGCCCTGGGACATTTACCTACTTGAAAATAAAGAATGTTAGTCAAGTGTGACAACACTGCAAGTAAATTTTCATCATTAACGTCAAATTGGGAGAGTTCGCGTTTAAATGTCTTACTAAATGGCCTCATTTATGATTTTTATTTTTCAATTTTTGGCGTCAAAAGTGTTTTGCGCAATATGTAACGTGTCACAAAACACTTCTAATACTGTCTTCTACACGTCACATAATTTTTTTTTGCAAAATTCGAGAAGTGTTCAAAGTAATTATTTACCTATTATTTTGCCCTGGAATACAGGAATACAGGCATTGATGTGAGATTATTTATTAATATTTTCAGAAAAACTATTTTTAAGTCTGGCGGACATTTTATCACCTAAGTACCGCTTAATGATTTTTTTTTTATCAAAATCATATTTATTACTTAAGCAAGGAAATGGCTTTCAAAATCAAGAGTCAAATAGTATAAAAATCATCTAAACAAGTAAAAATATTTTATAAATATGTAGATATAAAAATCCATACGAAGTTGCATTATTTGACGCAAAACATTTAAACTTCCTATAGGTATTTATTTTCTTTGCCTACTGAGCCATTTCATTAGTAAATATTGCCTAATTCTGAAATAGTAGCTTTCCAAGTTGAGTTATATTCATTCTTACACACGGCTTTATTATTCTCATATCGCTAACTACTGGGGTTAGACTATTAGGAAGAGTATTGGTCTGACGTAAACTCCTTGGTAGCCCATTGAGGACTATTACCCGACACTTTTAAAATGATATAGCCCAAGTGGACGAATCTTGACAGACGACATCTGGAGACCTGGGTCAAAACCCTGAAGATGGTCATCTGCAACTGAAACCTGATCCAAATCTCTAAAGGTGTCCTACATTAACCGAAACCTTAAAATCATATAGCCCTAGTCGATGAAACAAACCTTGGTAAATGACAGTCATGGCTGAATAGATATATGGATGGTACAGAATTCGAGATTAAAGCGCCCTAATGGGCATAGCTAACTTTGCCGAAAACATCACGGATTGCTCACGCTAAGCCTCTACCGGTATCAGCTAGACCGAAGATACCTGATTTTTTCGGACATCGGGTGTTGAGAGTTAAAATGTGTATACTTAGGGGACCAAGTTTCCTTCGCATATCACTCTGTTTTGAATGTATTGTTTTTTTATGTAACATTATGTCTAGGAAACTAATTCAGCATTTCTTCGCTTCGACAGGAAACTGTACTTTTTGGTGAGAGTTATAGAACATTGTCAGGACGTAGTCAGTGTTATAATTAGGAATTATATATATATACAATCGTCTACGTACCTGAAAAAGAAGGGTAATCTAAACTCT
>MU192877.1:0-15295 GCA_016904865.1 Pissodes strobi | reverse complement strand
TGGCTTCCTGAAATTCATTCAGAGGAATGTCAGTATACTTGTTTATCCCCCCCCCCCCCCATTTTTTTTTTAATTATAATCTGAGCCAAAATGGTTGATGCATTTATATATAAATATATTACATGTAAGGAAATCAATTTATGATTTCATAGTACTTCAATGTCTTCATTTTTTAAATCAACAGTCTTTTATGTGATATTGGTTTTTATTTATTACATTTGACAGGATGTTATTTTAAAAATTGACCGTAAAGGGATACTTGTTTCGTCAAAATTGGCAAGAAGTAATAAGAAATAGACATGCTTATTAACACGACCTATAAAAGCAAAACTAATTAAATCAGTACATGGTAGATTTTAACCGAGTCGTATTTAAATGTGTTTTGTAGAATGAATGGAATGTTATAGTTGATTTGGAAAAAATCGTTATCTCATGTAACTATTTTTATTAATAGAAGCCCTCTTCATTTTTATAGTAATTGATTTATTAGTCACCATTGCTGTAACCTCCAAATATCGGATCTTTAGTTTGATTGCAACCCAGCATTTTCCTTCAAAAGTGCCAACACAGTCTAATATTGTCAAAAACGGTTAAGATGGAAAAACGGAAATTACTACAGCGAGGTTATTGCTCGTGCTCAGGGCCCCCGTAACTGCGTGTGCAACGCATGCTAGCACGCGGGCTCCGCTCTATAAGGGGCGCCAAAACCCCTTATAGAGTGACGCCCGCGTACAAAACCGAAAGATTTTTTTTTAATTTTTTAACAATTTCCAACGAGCAAGGCACCAAAGAAATCTTTTTTTTTTTTCAATAATCTAAGGGAAGTTTATGTTCATAAATATAATTACCTACGTAATTCCTTATATTGGAACAGAAAACATTATATTTTTAAAATCAATCATCAATATTCACATCTGAATACGCAATATGAACCAATATCCAATACTCGTATAATTCGATAAGTTTGCATAGAAGTTGTTAGAACTTGCCGATTTTCATGTCCAGACTCGAATACTTTAGGAGTATAAAACAGCGGCAGGCGTCGTAATCCAAATAATTGATATTTTATTTCGCAACGTTTAAGGGTCAAGATGCAAAAAATTTAAATATTTAGATAATTAAAAATTTAAAAGATTGAATTGTATTTTGTGTTATTGTGTTTTGTTTTATTGTTTTTTGTTGTGATTAAATTAAATTTTATGAAATGGTAAGTACCTACCCACATACACTATTAGCATTTGATTAGGTCTATAAAATTAGTTTTTTTATTTTTTCTGTTATATAGTGCACGTTCTAAATTAGCCCATACCTATATACCATAATATTATTTTTATTTCCCTCAAAAAGGGAAGTAATCGTGAAAAAAATCGAATCGATTTTGATATTTCTTCAGATATTTTAGATTTGAAACCTAACGTTTCGCCTTTGAGCCACCATCAAATAAGTACTTATTCTTATTTTTTTTTAATATACACCCTGGACCTGTATTATTTATTTTATTTTTGTAGCCGTTTGACTTTCTAAAAAAAATTATATTTCACCTTTGCCAAAAATTAATTATTATAACAGGAACAGGGTATGTGCTTCATATTGGTCTTAACTTCGTTTAGGTTTAAAGGCTCGGGTTTAGGGTTTAGATTCATAAAAATAAAAATTTACGGGGCGTTCTCAAAAAGATGGGGCTTGAGCAAGGGAAGTCATGGGTTAATGTCCTTACCAATTTTTGATCTAGTGTTTCTTAAATTCTAAGAGCCACAGAAGAGAAAACGGCCTTTTGGTGCAAAATTTCGAGAGCAAAAAAAAGTTAGAGTCCAACAAAGGGAGAAAATGGCTGGGAGTATGAAACATTTCTTGCAAAAAACTCAAGTTTCCAACACTGAAACGATAGAGGTAGAAGAAATTACAGTTTCTAAAGCGGCGCCATCACCATCTTCTGCAAAATGTGAACTATCGATATCAATACGTATTGAAAATCTAGCCTCTGTAGAGTAGGCCATTCTAACAACTACGACTACAAGTGACATTTCTGACGATGAAGCTTCTACTGAAGTGGAGTCTGAGATTACTAGTATTCTTCCTTCAGAAGATGCCGGTTTATGGCCCAGAAGCATTACCAACGATGAAGTCAGAATATCGGTTGATCGTGGCCCTCCCTTGGTAGGACGTAATTATCAATTTCCTGCTAATAAAGACAAAAGAAAATTTTCAAGTAAGTACTTTGTTAGAAAACTAGGATATGGAGAAAAAGCAGAAAAAATTTGGCTCATTTATTCAGTTTCGAAAAATTTGGTATTTTGTTTGGGTTAGTTAGGTTAGAATAGGTTAGTTTTTCTGATACTCATGGTTTTTCTGATTGACAACATTTATCCTTAGCCATTATAAGACATGAAACATCAACTGCACATACCGTTCACATGAATAAATGGATGAATTAAAAAAAAATTATCCACAACCGTAAACGATCATCACTTACGGGTTTTAGAAACTGAAAATAGTTATTTGTGTATTTAGAGCGCAAAGTAACGGATTGCCGCTTGAGAAAGAATGTTACTGCGCGACGCGTTGTGGAGCGCAGTAATCTTTCGAAAACGGCAATCTTACTTTGCGCTCGAAAAACACACAGAACTTTTTCTATAGCCGCATTTTTAAAATGAAATGCACATTTTTCTCTATACTGATTCTGAAATTTGCAAATGACTGTCAGTTTTGACATATCATATTCGGACTTCGGGCATATTTAGAACAGGAGTGCCAGCAATAAACTGTAATAAACGCACGACTGTCATTTATTTATCTTCGGTTTCCATGACCATTCATAGCACACTCGAAAAAGTGAGAATTTTCTTTTCCATGTTCGCGCTAGAGCGCAAAATAAGGATCCACGGCATTCGTCGATTTTGCGATTTCATTTGAATTTAGTAATTAGTTATTTTGCGCGCGGCTACAGAAAAAAATATATATTGGCATGATGTTCTAGAGAGAATTGTTGCAGTTGTTAAATTTTTATCCAGACAGTGTCTAGCTTTCCAAGGTTCTTCTAAAATACTTTTTGAATATGATAATGGGAACTTCCTCAAAAGTGTCGAGATGATTTCATCTTTTGATCCTGTGATGAGAGAGCACATTAGTCGAGTGCAAAACTCAGAAACAAATTCTTTAAGAATGACCCACTATTTAGGCTACCAGATACAAAATGAAATTATTGAATTAGTGGCTTCTAAAGTAAAAAATAATATTTTGGATATGGTTCGAAGTTCCAAATATTATTCAATAATTTTAGATTGTCACCGGATGCAAGCCATACAGAGCAAATAAGCCTCTAGTCCGAGAGGCGACCGTCATAATGGTGTGGTGTCTGAACTGTCAGGATTTTGCATGATAAGAATTATTGTTTAGTTGGGCCGAATAACAAACCGTTGGTCGGCCGAGGCTGGCCCTGACCAGTAATTGACAATTATGCTAATTGTCCAGAGAAATGAGATGCCTAGGTACCGTCACATAACTGTCGTGTTTTTTCGCGATCAATCGGTAGATAGACCCTAGAGGATGAGAAATCGCCAAGTCGGCCGAAGTACTCGGCCGACCAATTCCAAAATTCAATTTTTGATGACTAGACTCCCTGACAGAACTATCAGGTCGGCCTATTTTTATTTTAAAGACAACAATGTTTTATTTAAGATTTTCCCGGTCGGTCGACAAAAAACGCGTCCCTAATAGGTGGCGCTAATGATAGAAAAAACTCAGAAATTTCCCCGAATTGGCCCGGAGCTTGCTTTTTTGGGCGGACCATTTTCATTTTTACATGCGTCATATAAGGAGGAATTCTGTCAAAGAAACGTCACTTAAGGAGTCCCTAATTTATTGCATTAGTCCGTGTGCGTGTGACTAATTGGTCAACTTCAAAGCTTAAAATAATATTTAAATGGCTTTTAATTATTGAAAGTTGTCAAAAAATAATATTTTTATTCCTTGTATTTTATTTAAATTTGTATTTTAATTTAAAAATAAAGTTTATTTGTATTACAAAGATTAAAGTGTTTAATAATTTTACATAGTATGATCAAGCACTATATTAAACGCTCTGTCTGTTTATATTTTTGACATTTATTTATGAAATATAGAAATGAGACCCATAATGTGTCAGTTCAGACCTAACAGCAATTTTCAATATATAAATTTAAAACTGCCCTAATTACAAAGAGTTTTTCGTATATGTCTGTCAAACTTTATAATAATATAGAAAACTCAATAAGGTCAGAGGGTCTAAAACCATCTACATTTAAAAAGAAAATTAAAAATGAACTGCTTCTCAACTTTCTTAACTCTTAGCATGCATTGGTATATAAATAAAAGAAAAGAAAACATGATTGGTGTGACGCTTATCATCTTTTAACAAGACCAAAATTGAAATTTATAAGATGGAGTGGGTTGTTTCCGCAGGTGTGAATAATTAATCGAATAATCCAATATGAGAGTTGTCCTAAGAATTGTTATGCATTTCTTTTTAATTGTTAGTTGTTTATTAGTATTAGTGATCGCTGCTCAGACAATTATATTTGTAACTTTATTGAAAATAATAGGTTATATGTAAGAATAGCTTTTAAGCTAAATATCGCCTATTTCGGTAAATTTTAATTTCTTTGTAATATTTTGTTATTTTCGAAATAAAAGACGTTTATTATTATTATTATTACTATTATTATTTGTTCATTGCCATAGTCTTGTACTAAATGTGTTTTTAAAAATATTGAAAGCCAACGAGATGATAAAAGAAACTATACAGCAAGCTAAATAGGTGATTTCTTTACAATTTTTTCATAAAGATCTTACTTTTCCAGCTCTTTGCAGTTCTACAGATAAAATCTTCTAAAAAGTAATTATTCCACAGAAATTTTTCGTAACTATATTTGAGCGACGACATTGTATATTATTTAGTATTTTAATATTTATGAATAATAATCACTGCGAATCAAATGTTTCAAATCAGACAAGTATATATGTTATGAACTGACTTGAATTTTTGACAAACCATATATTATGCCGGACATACACATTTGGCCAAGTTTGGCAAACCTCGGCGAACACGAAAGTGTGTGAGGTTTGTTTGTTGGGGTTGGCCGCGATTTGACAAAGTTTGCCGTTGTTCGCTTCGTTGTCGATAAATCGGGACAAATCAAAGAGATTCGAGCAAGTCTTTGGTGCCGTCCATAAACATTTTGGCGATACATCTGTTGTGTGGTTGTCATAGTTGTACACAAATGATTCGCCAAATGTTTCGACAAATGGTTCGGCAAATATATTGGCCAATGTGTATGTCCGGCTTTAGCTATTGAAGGACATACACAATGGCCAATATATTTGCCGAAACATTTGGCGAATCATTTGTGTACAATTATGGCAACCACACAATGGACGTATCGCCAAAATGTTTGTGGACGGTACCAAACGCTTGCTCGAATCCCTTTGATTTATAGCGATTTACCGACAACGAAGCGAACACCGGCAAACTTTGCCAAGCCGCGGTCAACCTCGACAAACAGACCTCACGCACATTCGTGTCCGCCGAGGTTTGCCAAATGTGTATGTCCGGCATAAGGGACGCGTTTTTTGTCGACCGACCGGGAAAATCTCAAACAAAACATTGTTGTCTTTAAAATAAAAATAGACCGACCTGACAGTTCTGTCAGGGAGTCATCAAAAATGAAATTTTGGAATTGGTCGGCCGAGTACTTCGGGCAGGGTGTGGTTCGGCCGACTTGGCGATTTCTCATCCTCTAGGGTCTATCTACCGATTGATCGCCAAAAAACACGACAGTTATGTGACGGTACCTAGGCATCTCATTTCTCTGGACAATTAGCATAATTGTCAATTACTGGTCAAGGCCAACCTCGGCCGACCAACGGTTTCTTATTCGGCCGAACTAAACCATATTTTTTATCAGGCAAAATCCTGACAGTTCAGACACCACACTATTATGACGGTCGCCTCTCGGACTACTCGTTTTGCGTTATGTCATTCTAAATGACAGTTCTAAAAAGTCCAAATACAAGAGAGTTTTATAGCGTTTAACCCAATATTCGAATCTACAGGGGAAGGGCTATTTAATTTTGTAATGGGACTTTTGAAAAATTTAAATTTAGATATTAGACATGAGAGGTCAAGGATATGATAATGGGGCGAATATGCGCGGAAAACATTGGTTTACAAAAACGCATACTCGATCCTAATCCTAGGGCATTTTTTGTGCCATGTGCTGCACACAGCTTAAATTTAGCAGTAAATGATGTTGCTAAGGTTTCAAATGAAACAGTAAACTTTTTTAATATTGTACAAGAACTTTATTTTTTTTTCTTCATCCACAAAAAGATGGAATGTCAAGTAGGATTGATGCTATAAAACCGCTAGTTTCATTTTATTCAAATATGTAATAGCCTTTTAGAAATAGCAGAAAATGATACTTTTAACATAGAAACTAGACATAAAGCAAGTTCTCTTTTATTAAATATTCAATCTTTTAAATTTATTTGTAGTATAATAATTTGGTATGATGTTTTATTCCAGATACGTTAATTTTCGAGCTGTTCTGAATGTTAAATTCATCCTTTCATTCATAATTTCCATCCCCACCCCTTTTGCAGTGCTAAATTTATTTAACATTTCAACAATATGCTGGAGGGCTAAAGGGCAGGTTAAACGAATTTAAAAAACCCGTCCAGTGTTCATCATATGATGTAATAATTATAACTGAATCATGGCTTAATAATGATGTAACAGTAAATGAAACGTATGTTAACGGTTATAACACTTTTAGGCAGGATCATTCTTTGACAAACAGTGGTGGAGTGCTGATTTATGATAGCAAAAAAATTAAATCTAGTCTTATTAAATGTGATACCAGTATAGAACATTTGTTTGTACACGTATCTAGAGGATCATCAGAGCTAATTTTTGGTGGTGTGTATATAACCCCCCCCCCCCACAAATCTTGTGTTGAGATTTATGGGTCACATTGTAAGACAGTTGAAAAAATATGTGCATTGCACCCTGATGCTAAATTCTACATTTTCGGAGATTACAACCTTACAGAGGCAACGTGGGAAAATGATGATCTAGGAGTTACAGTGAGTTGCCCCTTGAACTCCCCAGCTGTGATACTTACTGAGTATTTTGCGTACCACAATCTATACCGAAATAACAAAGTTCCTAATTTGCAAAATGTTTATTTGGATATACTGTTCTCACACTACAGTGATATCAAGGTCGAACTGGCTAGTGATTTGTTAATTTGTAATAGTTTTTCTTCTAATGAGGTTAAACAATGTTTAAAGCAGGATTTTTTGTATTTGGATTTTAGAAATGCTAATTATATTGGCCTTAATGATTTCTTTGGCTCTGTGCAGTGGGAGGATTGCTTCGACTTGGTAAATGTTAATGAAGCTCTGTAAATGTTTACTAACCCAAACGTGTTGATCTACTACTAAGATCTTTTGAGGGCTTTGGAGAAAGGCTATCAGGTAGACTCGATTTACACTGATTTCTCCAAGGCCTTTGACAGGATCGATCATGGTTTTCTTTTGGCAAAATTAAAAGCGACGGGTTTTAGGGACAATACTATTAAATGGTTAAAAAGTTATTTGGAAGATCGATCTATGAGGGTAAAAATTTCTAGTTTTGTCTCTGGAGAATATACGTCCACTTCTGGGATACCGCAAGGAGCTCATATAGCTCCCCTTCTTTTTAATTTGTTGGTTAACGACATTTTTAATTATGTCCAGAAGTCGAAACTTTTGATGTTTGCTGATGATGGCAAAATTTACAATATAATAAGTAATCCGATTGACATATGGTACCTTCAGGAGGACTTGAATAGGTTTGCAGTGTGGGCTAATCTGAACTCATTAAGCCGTAATGTCTCTAAATGTCACTATATATCTTTTTTTGGGAGAATCAGGAAATTCAATTCCTTCTACAGTATCAATAATAGTGCGTTGCAGCTGAGGCACAAAGTTAGGGATCTGTGTGTTTTGTTTGATGAACAGATTAATTTTGCAGAACACATAAATTCGGTTACATCCAGAGCCCTAAAGGCACTAGTTTTTATTTATAGAAACATCTCATGTATGTCAGTTGGTGGATATAGGCGTGTATATTGTACCCTGGTTAGATCTGTATTGGGAGTATGCAGCTACAGTTTGGTCGCCATTTCATGATGTTCATAGAGTTAGGCTGGACAAAGTCCAGAAAATGGTGCTCATCTGATTTGTGTTTTCTTTTTAAAATCATAAACGGCTTAATTGCCTTCCCTGCATTGTTAGAGCTCGTTAACTTTAGGGTTCCCGGGAGATCTTTAAGACATACAGATCCGTTTCTCATTGATTTTCATGGAACCAACTATGGCGGCAACTCCTCAGTGAGTAGAGCAATGAGATTTCTGAATGAACACAGTGATATTGGGCCATTTGTTTTGTCTTTTAGTTGTTTTAAGTATAAAATATTGAGCAGACTCTAGCATAACTTGTTTAAGATGTTGATATTTGTAATAACTGTTACTTATTCTTAAGTTCTAAATTTACTATTTTATAAAGTTAGGCATAGATATAATGTTGTATGTATCTTAAATTGTAATGGGGTGATCCTATATGTATTGCATAAATAAATAAAAAATAAATTCTTAGTTGTATAAAAGCATTTAAAGATTTACTTCATAAAGTAATGACATTACAATATGCATAAAAATAGACATTTTTATTAAAAATTTAGAAGAACTGAAAAAACGTATACAATCATATTCAAATAAAAAGTTTTGGATATTCAAGCGTTTAAAGATGAAAAGAATAGGTTTCTACATAAGGAATTAGCTGCCTATGATGGAGAAAAAATTAGTCATTATGTTTTCAAACAACCTTTTTCCTTGAATTCTCTTTCTCCTGAAGCTCACAAGCAAGCTGTCTGATTAATAAAAAATTACCACTGCATTAATTGGAATATCGGTTATACCCCACTTCACCACTTTTCATCAATTGTAAAAAAATTGACTGAAGAAGCACAATTTGTTTATGTTAAAGGAAACGAAAAAGCAGATTACATAAGAAAATATTCCAGCAAACCAGTAATTGAATTAGATGAACAACCAATTTTAATTTCTTCAACACCTAAATGTTTTTATCATTCAAAGTCAGCATCTATGTGTGCGTTTTCGAATGTATTTTATATGTATAATAATTTTTTTATGAATGAATAAAAAAGAAATAATTTTAATTAATTTTGTTTTAATAAATCATTTTGTTTCCTAATATACACATACGTTCTTATAATGTAATTTTAACATATTGAGTTCTAATACAAACTTTACTCTGTCTTTGGTTTTTAAGAACTCGCTGCCTGCACACTTAAACACCAACACCCTTTTTACAATACTCAGCATGTTGCATATAGTTCTCATACCACAATATATCTTCAGCTTCAAAGTCGTTACCCGCAAAAGCATAAAACCGCGAACGAGCTTCGGACATAAGAAAGTTTTCACACATTTCTATTGCAAAGTCCTCCATTTTACACTTATACTTCTACTTGAAGTTCTCCCAATTCTTCCTCTGCTAATTTTATCACATCTAATACGGATGGATCTTCTATATATTTCTTCAAACTAACCACTTCAACAAAAAATCCTAATTGTTTCAGTTGAACTACAAATCAAAATTTTCAAAATATTGAGCAAAAGCGGACGCACCTTTAGCACAATATTCAACAACCTCACAATAAAAGTAAACATATTCTGGTCTGCTATGCATAGCTTTATCATAATTAACTATGGTTAAATGGCTAAATTCTTCTTGGAACCTTTTCACAGACTCGTTCGTAACTGCTAATGAATAGAACTGAATGATCCTAAGTAGCAATGTTTCTTCTAAACACAAAATTTCCTCTTATTTCTCACTCATCATATAGAATATATAGATAGAAAATGTCTACAATTGTTTTAGTTTCTTTCACAACAAATCCTTCTTGGTTAGTATCCTTTATAATAATGTAGCAACAATAACTTCTACACAATGGGCAAACATCGTCCCTTTTTAACCAATCTGTTAAGCAATCTATACAAAAATTGTGATTACAAGAACTTGGTGTGCAAATTTTTACTTTTTGCAATGGATTAAAACAAATAGGACATTCTTCTTCCAAGTGCACTTCACTTTTTTTTTTAAACTAATTATTTCTGAACTAACTATGTCTGAATTGACTCTCTTGATTATTCGATTTCTTAATTTAAGTTCTTCCATAGAACACTTTAACTTTGAAATGAAATGAAGAAATACATATAGAACTGCTGGTTTTATTAAGCTTATTTCAGCGGGGATAGGAAAAGTCGAGGTCAGGGGCAAGGGCAACATATGAGAACTTATTTCATGATGAGAGTCCCTCCTCTTCGTCAGGCCTTTCTTCTTACTCAATCGCCTCTCCTCATCTCCCAGTTTCTCTCAAAAATACACTTCTGACGCTCTAAATAAGTCTATGCAGCTGCATCCAAATCATTTTCGCAGATTTTTGTCAGGATCATTTCCTTTTTCCAGGCCTGCGTATTCCTTGATTGATACCTTTTTATATAATAAGCCCGACTAAATATATTTTTGACCGTAAATAATCTCGCTTTTTTTCTTCTAATCTTGATAAATTTGGTAACCTTTGTATCCAAAGTAGTTATTCATAACATAACAGCATTCCATCCTTTTGTAGCACCATGAGAATATTTTCAGTTTGCAAATGAGATTTGAAATAAATGTAAAAATAATTATGGGTCAATACTCGCGAACATTATGCGAATTTTTGAATTTACGTGAATAGTTTCTTGTTTTGTATGCAAATACTTACTTTCGGCATCACACGTAACCATAAAATTGTTAAGGAAATATATTAGTTAGAGGGCACAAATGGTAGCAAAAAGATGAAGTGGCAGTCGAATGCTACCTTATTTTCAATCGACCATACTACTTTAAAAAATATATTATTTAGTATGTATGCAGCTTAAAATGTATTAAAAATCTACTATATAGAGTTCCTATACTTTACAATAACGCTAAATTATAACCAGACGAATTTATTTATGAATCACACAAATAGAAAATCTTACCGCTCCTAAAGACAATCCTGGTTGCTTTCTCAAAATTTTGTACAAATAACTTGTAAAACTAGAGATTACTCCTGCACTTAGATAAAGAGCCATAAACTGTTCCTTCCCTAAGCTGTGGATCGCCCCTAAAATAAATTTAATTAAGGTTTTACTGTACCATCGAGGCATTTTAAATTTAAATATCAAACCATAAATAAAAAATAAAAATTTATATTTGACTTGACAGATGAGGATGCCGTGATAAAATACTAGCATGTGCTCATGTGCATCTTCATATACTGCTATAACGCCAAATTTCCGTCGTACTCTATTGATGACGACTTCAGAGAGAAAGATTATGTATAACCCAACACTCAACGCTTGGTCTACAAACTGCAGTTTGGAGTTTAAATAAATTGGTGTAATTGAAGCTGAAAACAATTGAAAAAGCTATTATAATTTGGTCAGACTTTATATTATATAATATTGTAGACTAATGTCGGAAAAAGGATGCCAGGTTGGCAAAGTGCGACACTTTCCTTGTTCAAGCATAGGATCACTAGATTTCTTTTAGAGAATATCTGCTGTACTCTATGTTCTCTTTGTCCAAGCTTGGATAAAGAACTCCTTTTGGGCCTTTTTAACGCATTCTCTTGCAACAATACAGCTCGTAGGTGCATTTCTAGGTTGTCGCAATTCACTTAAACTGTTTCAATATGTTTTTAAAATTAAAAAAATAATATCAAAATGATATATGAATTTAAAATTTTTGCGAATAAAATTGGGGCCCATCTTCTTTGGAGACGGTGCACGGACTTGGGACTATTAAAACATATGTATGCCAGCAGTCACATGGCTTATCTTACAAAGCCTGAAGCAAAAAATATATATATAATAGGACAACAAATAGCATTATTACTAACAACATTGGTAAACAAGATGGCGGATGTGTATGTATGTTTTGCTTGTGGTCGTGGTGTAAAGCGTAATCAAACATCAATTGAATGCTCTTTGTGTTGCTCATGGTTGCATAAGGGTTGTGCGGGAATTACTGAATACGAATTCAATAAAATTACTGCTCAAGTAAAAAAATGTAAGTCTCACGAATGGTCTTGCAGAATTTGTAAACAAAGGGAGTTTAGGCGGCTATCGATGGGAGTTGAAAATCGGTCCAGTGCCACTGAACGGACATCTACATTATCTCAGCCGGTTACGGCAGCCAGTGTTGCCAATAGTAAGTCGTTAAGACCCCGATGTGCAGACAGTGAAAAAACCGACCTAATAACCGGAGATGCGATACCGGTGCCTTCGATCGATGAAAGCGAGGTTAAAAATAGGATATCTGGACTTTTAAACAAAACTAATGTTTCCAATAAAGACTTAATCGTTGTAGTGTCCCAAATTTTGGGCCTTCTTTTTGATCAGAGGGCCCAAATGCAGGAAATTCTTCAGGAAATAAAAAAAAACTCAGAATGGCGAAATCAATCAATTGAAAAGTGAGATTACAGAGTTGCGCTCTTTTGTCAATGAGATCGTGGGCGCAGGTGATAAAAATGTTCAGGGTTCCCAAATTCCGACACGTGTGGATGGATCGGAGGGTGGTGTAAATGTTGACATATTCTCTGAGATTGAGGATAGAAAGTTAAGGTCAAGAAATATTATTATCCACAACATGGAAGAAAGCTGCTCTAACGATTTACATGTCAGAATCCAACATGATAAGCAATGCCTAGGGGATATATTTCGCACCCTTGAAACTGCCGAGCCAACTGATATAAAAATTGTTAGGCTCGGTGGTAAGCAAGCAAAAAAACCTAGACCTGTGAAGGTTATTTTTGCGGATGCCAACATGGTTGGGGAATGTTTGAGGAAGAACAGTAAACTTAGAGATTCTAACATTAATGTTAATGCGGACCTCACCCT
Organism: Pissodes strobi; assembly: GCA_016904865.1. Lineage (NCBI taxonomy): Eukaryota > Metazoa > Arthropoda > Insecta > Coleoptera > Curculionidae > Pissodes > Pissodes strobi. The sequence continues at coordinate 2,264 of MU192877.1, read as the reverse complement.
GATGCAAAGAAGGCAATTCAGAAACCTTTATAATGAGGTTAAGCTTCGTAAAGAAAATGGCGAAAGTAATATTATAATTCGGTATAAAAATGGTAGGCCCTTTATTGCTTATAATAATCCTAAGCTTGACCATGAACATGGGGGTGTTTCTGAGAATGTGCCAAAAAACGGCAACGCCTTAGACCTAACCAACAGAATTGTTTTTTCCAAAATGTTGGGGGAATGAAATCAAAAATTAATGAATTTTCCAGAAGTGCAGTGAGTTCTGTCTATGATGTGATTGTGTTGCTGGAGACATGGCTTCATAGTGATATTTGTGATGCTGAGCTATTGCTTTCTGGCTATAACATTTTTCGAACTGACCGCTGCAACTTTAACAGCTCAAAATCTATTGGCGGAGGTGTTTTGATTGCAGTAAGTAAAAACCTCAGATCTATGTGTTTGAAGGGGCCTTATAACGATGTTGAACAGGTATTTGTTATGGTAGGGTGCGGTTTGTCAAGGATTATTTTCGGTGCAGTTTATCTGCCCCCTCTTTCACCCTTTGAAAAATATCTACACCATGCAGAGAGTGCAGTTGCTTTGGCTGAGGAAAATGGTGATGCTCAGTTAGTCCTGATGGGGGACTAACTTGCCTGAGGCAACCTGGTGCAGAGTTGATGGTAATGTTGGAGTTCAGTGTGAGCCATGCTAATGCGTTATGCTATGTGTTTGCTATCCTCAGCCTCGTGCAGATCAATGGCATACCTAACCCCAATGGTGTATTCCTTGACTTGGTGTTCTCGGTCGAGTGGATGTGAGAGTTGAGGTTGCTGCTGATCTTCTCCTGCCTGTATCGGCTCATCATGCAGCATATAATGCTGTTGTGCCAGTTAACCAGTTCCAGGCTGCTTGGAGTTTGATGCTTACTATTATGACTTTAGAAACTGTAATTATGAGCGCCTGAATGATCTTTTGGCCGCTGTTGACTGGGAGGCCACATTGGAGTCTAATGACATTGATTTAGCAACTGAGAATTTTTACTCTACATTGTATGACTTTATCAATGTGTGTACACCAATAAAACGCTTTAAAAGCTCTAGTTTTCCGGTGTGGTTTTCCAGGGAACTTCAGGCTGTGGTTATCCAAAAAAAAGATTGCCCATAGAAAGTATATGATGACAAAATCGCAGGATGATTACTTGGTATTTTCCAATTTAAGATCTAGATGTAGTAGGTTAAGGGAAGTGTGCTATAATGATTACATTGTAAATATGGAACAGAGAATAAATGTTGATCCATCTTTGTTTTGGAAGCATGTTAGTAACTCTAAGCGGTTTGACAGCTATCCCGCCACTATGTTTTTAGAGGATAGGAATGGCAATTGTGGTGGGGAGGTTGTTGATTTATTTGCTGATTATTTTTCGTCTGTGTATGCACATGCCCCGTTGGCTATCCCAGATTATTACTCTAGAATCGGTGGTTACTCTAATATCAGAGAAGTGTCTCTTAGTCTCGAGACGGTATTTAATGGCATTCTGTCACTCAAGTCAAGATTAACCAGTGGTCCTGATGGAGTTCCGTCATTTCTCCTGAAGGCCTGTATCTTCTCACTTAGCAAGCCCCTCTGGTTGCTATTTAATTTTAATAGCACCTTAAGAACTGGTACTTTTCCAAATTTTCGGAAAAAATCATTTATCACTCCAATTTTTAAGTCTGGTGATCGTAGCAATATAGCTAATTATAGGGGGATTTGCCTACAGTCTGCAATGCCAAAGCTGCTTGACTCACTTGTTACTGAACTTCTGGCATGGGAGTGTAGGGGTTTAATCTCTGAGGAACAGCACGGTTTTTTGTGGGCCGCTCAACAGTGACGAATTTGATGAGATTCCAGGATCATCTGCTGGATGCCTTTGGGAAAAGACTTCAGGTTGACAGTGTATACACTGATTTCACAAAGGCATTCGACAGGGTGGACCACTCTTTGCTGTTGGCTAAGATGGGTGCATTGGGTTTTGGTACTAGCATTTGTAGATGGTTTGGTAGCTTTCTAATTAAAAAATATAAATATATTTTATGTTAAAATTAATAATTTTCTTTCGAGGGAGATTGCTGTTACCTCGGGGGTTCCTCAGGGCTCCCATTGCGGGCCATTGTTATTCCTGCTGTTTGTTAATGACATTTCTCTTTTTATAAAAAAAAAATCGAATTACCTAATGTTTGCTGATGATCTGAAAGCATTTAGGGAAGTAAACTGTGTGAGAGATTGTGGTTTATTGCAGTCCG
>JAEQML010060714.1:0-26785 GCA_016904865.1 Pissodes strobi | reverse complement strand
ATTGGGACTGTGTTATAGCTATGAAATCTGCATTTAGTCAAAAAATTTAATGATATTTTTACCCTATCGTTCAGTTGTGTACTGAACCTTAAATGATAAAGCCACTAAAGCGTAGCATTTTTATTACTTCGTTGAAGTTTTCAATGTTCTTGGATAAAAACTAAGGATTTATTTAAAAAACTGGGAAAAAAGTTAATATTTTCAAAATAATTTATGTTAAGAAATAAGGTATTGTTAAAAATGCAAAAACGATACGGCATATTAGCATAAAATATGCACATGAAAAATATCTACCTATGTTTTAGCAGAGCTGGTAGGTATGCAAATATTGATAATTTTATAATACCTCAACGTATCGCCCGGTAAAATTGAAAATATAGAACCATTTTTACCACTCACTAATTTCCAAAGAAATCACCTATCCTTAGATGAAAACAGAATAAAAAATATCAAATTTGCCGCACTATGAATTTGGTTAAAATTATTGAGTGTTATTGCTCATAAAGTTTCGTTTTAGATTTACGTGAATAGTTAATCAAAGCTAGTCAGATTTGGTCACATAGTACTAACTCCCGTATCAATTTCCAAGAAAAAAATTATTAGAATTCTATGTTGGGCAGAAAAAGATAGTCACACACGTAAAATGTATCGAATTTCCAGGACGCATTTAAAAGTTATTTAAATTTTTATAATACAGTTTTCATAAGTGATGGGAACGTAGTAAAAATATAAAATGCCCGATAATTTAAATTTTAAAATCGTCCATTTCTAAAGCGTTTTTAAATCTGTTTTTATCATTATGAAATAAACATCTCTTGACAACTGACTATGTAATTAAAAAATAATGCGGTAGCTTTTGGCTATAGCTTCATCATAAATATTTGGTACTTTTGACACAACCGTTGATTTTATCGCAAGACAGACCACGATTTCAAAGGGAAATAGATTGCCAGAAACCAGTGTTTATGTACATTTTACTGAAATTCAATTAAAAAATGGTCGATAAGTCTTCGGGATGAAATGATGAGTGAAAAACGCAATTTTTTTTTTTTAGCGGAAGGAGGCCAACCCATTAATAACCAAAAATATAAAAAACACAAGCAGATATATATACTAAAATTTTATACTTGGGATATCAATTTATATTTCGGAATGTCAATCATGTCACATTATTTCCTATTTTCTTATTGGCCAATTTCCCGCTAAAGAAAAATAGAAGGCGGGTATTACGCATCTCAAGAAACCTGAACAAAACGAAAACACCCACCACATTACAGCCAGAACAAACCCTCGGAGAGGATCCGCTGCCTGGTGAATGTCTGGATTTGGCGCTGGACATGCCAGCATGCAAGTATCAGGTGTCTAAGCTCTGTGTAATAATTACGCAAGCCTTCATTAGGATCATGATTAGAGGATGAATAATCCAAATAGTGAAATTCATCCTAACGCCATCCGAATGACGTAATTAATACCCCAGATAAACCCACACCAGATGCGATAGCTCCCACCTAACGAATGAAACAAGAATTCGCTTAAAGCTCCGCCTCCCCAAGAAATAGTCACGGCAAGCTCTAGTGTGATTCTAAACGCCAGCCACGCGACTCTTTTGGTTTAGTCCGAGAGCGTTACGAAAAATAATTAATCTTTATTTTATTTTTGTTAAAGATGCCTGGTTATAAGTGCTTTTATTTGAATTGTTCTACTAGAAGCGATGGCGAAAAATTATTATTTAAATTATCCCGCGATCCTGAAAGGTATGTATAAATGTTGTTTAATGCTCATTCCAGATCACTTATTTCCAAAATTATTGCATATTCTAAAATCGAATGAGCACGGAATTCAATTACATCTGAAAACTGGCAGATACAATGTTATAGTTAAATCTTTTTAAATCGAACTAATGTTATACATTGTCCGCCAGAATAAGGGCCACATATGGGAATTTTTTTTAATATTATGAAATCGGAACTTTTGTTTAACCAATCAATTCTACATGTCTGACAATCTAAAAATGCGTTTTAACATTGAAAATGTTTCTGTTTTCCTAGTATTGGGCCTCAAATCGTGAAGAAGTGCATGCTACATTTGCCACATTCATGACGCCATGCACGTGAGAGATCGTGTTAGTTTGTTAATTTAAACTTAAATTTGATTATAACCTATCGAAATCGGTTCAAATGAGCACAATAAATTGGAACTAACTGAAACTAACCGAACGTTTATTGAACGACTAACCAAAACTAACCAAAAGCACCAAAACGGGCTAGCAACAGGTTACAACAATTGAAGTAAGTTAAAACCAATCAAACCGAACTGAATTTTGGCAACTAAACAAAACTAACCGAAAATATTAAATTTGATTATAACGTGTAGGAACTGGTTCAAATAGCTAAAATAAATTAGAACTAACTGAAACTAACCGAAAGTTGATTGGACCACTAACCAAAACTAACCATAAACGCCAAAACGGGCTAAAACCTATCGGAACAGGTTACAAAAAATTAAAGTAAGTTAAAATTAACCAAAACGAACCGATATTTGGCGACTAACGAAAACAAACCACAAACATTAAGTTTGATTATAACGTATCGGAACCGGTTTAAGTGGCTAAAATAATTTGGAACTAACTGAACGTAACCGAAAGTTGATTGAATGACTAACCAAAACTAAGGTAACTAAAAGCACCAAAACGGGCTAAAACTGATCAGAACAGAGTACAAATGTTAAGTTAAAACTAACTCAAATTAACCGAATTTTGGCGACTAACCAAAACTCACCAAACACATTAAAATTGCTTATAACGTACCGGAACCGGTTCAAATGACTAAAATATATTAAAACTAACTGAACTTTACCGAAAGTTGATTGAACGACTAACTAACCAAAAGTAACCAAAAGCACCAAAACGGGCTAAAACGCATCGAAATAGATTAAAAATATTGAAGTAAGTTCAAACTAACCCAAATTAACCGAATTTTGGTGACCAACCAAAACTAACCAAAAACATTAAAAATGCTTATAACGTCTCGGTACCGGTTCAAATGACTAAAATAAATTGGAACTAATTGAATTTTGCCTAAAGTTGATTTAACGACTAATTAAAACTAACCAAAAGTAAGTAAAAGCATCAAATAGGGTTAAAACGTATCGAAATAGATTAGAAAAATTAAAACTAACCCAAATTAACCGAATTTTGGTGACTAACCAAAGGTAACCAAAAACACTAAAATTGTTTATAACGTAACGGAACTAGTTAAAATGATTAAAATAAATTAATACTACCTGAAATTAACTGACAGTTGATTGAACGGCTAACCAAGACTAACCAAAAGCATCAGAAAGGGCTAAAACATATCGGCACATAAAAAATATTAAGGTAAGTTGAAACTAACTTTAATTAACCGAATTTTAGCTACTAACTAAAATTAACCAAAATATTAAAATTGGACACGACGTATCGGATCTGGTTCAAATGACTGAAATAAATTAAAACTAACTAAAACTAACTGAAGACTGATTGAATGACTAACCAAAACTAATCAAAAGTAACCATAGATACCAAAAAGAGCTAAACCTCTTGGAACTGATTTAAGGTATTAAAATAAGTAACTAACCCAAATCAACTAAACTTAACCAAAAACGACTAACTAAAATTAACCAAAAATGTTTAAATTGGTTATAACATGTCGGAACCTGTTTAATTGACTAAAATAAATTGATACTGGCTGAAAGTAACCGAATGTTGATTGAATGACTAACCAAAAGTCACTAAAAGCACCAAAACGGTCTAAAACGTATCGAGATAGATTGAAACTATGGAAGTAAGTTGAAACTAAAACAGATTAACAGAATTTTGGTGACTGACTAAAAACACGAAAATTGGGTATAACGTATCGGCACTGGTTAAAATGACTAAAATAAATTAAAACTAACTGAAAATTAGTCTTTTTTGGTGCTTTTGTTTACTTTTGGTTGGTTTTGGTTAGTCTTTTAACCAACTTTCGGTTAATTTCAGTTAGTTATAATTTCATTTGAACCGGCTCCTAGACGTTATTACCAATATTAATTTATTTGGTTAGTTTTGGTTAGTCATTCAATCAACTTTCGGTTACTTTCAGTTAGTTCTGTTGTTCTGTGTGTTTTGGTCATTTGAACCGGTTTGGTCAATTTAAGTTAGTCTCCAGACTTCTATTAAATTCGACTTAATCTAATATTTTTAATCTGTGCCGATACGTTTAGTTAGTCGTTCAATTAATTTTCGGTTGATTTCAGTTAGATTTAAATTATTTTATTCATTTGAACCAGTTCGGATACGTTATAACCTATTTTAATGTTTTTGGTTAGTTTAGGTTAGTCGCCAATATTCGCTTAATTTGGGTTAGTTTTAACTTACTCTAATATTTTGAATCTGTCCCGATACATTTTAGCCCGTTTTGGTGCTTTTATTTGCTTTTGGTTAGTTATTCATTATATTAGTCGTTTGATTCGGTTCCGACATGTTTTAATCAAATTTAATGTTTTAGGTTAGTTTTGGTTAGTCCTTAAAATTTGGCTAGTTTTATCTTATTTTAATGTTTGTAAACTGTTCCGATACATGCTTTTGGTTACTTTTGGCTAGTTTTGGTTAGTCGTTCAATCAACTTTCGGTTAGTTTCAGTTAGTTCCAATTTATTTTAGTCATTTGAACCGATTCCGATACCTTATGATCAAATTTAGGTTTAAATAAACAAACTAACACGATCTCTCACGCGCATGACGTCGTGTGGCAAATATAGCATGTACTTTTTAACTATTTGAGGCTCTATATTATGATAACAGAAACATTTTCAATGTTAAAATAACCTTAAATCGGCATACATTAAAGCGTATTAAGGGAATTTCTGTAAATAGTAAATGCAGCCATAATAACACAAGATTTCGATGACCGTCTGTTGGGAAAAAAGGAAGTGAATGGCTATTGCAATTTTTTTTCCTGAACCATTCCACCAACAAAACACGTTTTCATTTAATTAGTGCAGACCAACTATTTTAATTTTGAAGAACAATTCTAGAATCATACCCAGATTATTTGGTGCAGGCCGCGTATAACCGCCACGTCAAGGTTAAAGTTGGCTGTTGGAGTAATACGTAATAGAGTTCGAAAATGATAGTTTATATGAAAAGGACAACCTATTACCACCATCCCACTATTATCAAAAACTGAACTGGCAAGGTAACCTGGTCCAATCTAAAAGAGGGATTAAAATTCAGAAGATTACATATTTCGACTCAAATGATGATTTTTTCAAGTAGGCGTTCAAATATTTTTTGGTATACGCTCTGCTATAAGAGGAATGAAGTTTCCGCGGATACAATTAGATTGGAACGCTAAGATTTTGTTACCGCTTGTGGCTAAAGTAACGTCGAGATATAAATTAAGACCTTGATTGGTTATAAATAAAAAGTTTTTGCAATTTCGGTTTTTAAGTATTGGCACTCACAATTAAGAACTATGACTACTAACAATTCTGATAATTCAATTGTGTTTGTGTTCGCAATTGTGACTTGGCGGCACAGTTATGAACGTCCTGAATTTTCCAAAATTTGTACAGGATCCAACGTAACATTAACTCACATTTTAAATAGAAAAAAATTATGATAAAATATTTGTAGTATTAGGAAAAAGTTTCAGAAGTTAAAGAGATAAGTGCAAAACTGTATTATTATGGTAACTGTGCCCTGCATATGTTTTGCATCTTGGTATTCTGCTTTAAATTTCCTTTTCAGTGATGAGCCACAAGTTGACATTTCCTTTAAAGATTGTGGTGCTCTAGTGTAACGAAGTTACTACACATTTAGGACATGGTATGCACTCTAGGGTCTAAGTTTAGTACTGTTCAAACTAGCAGATCAATTTTTTTTTGTTAAATCAAATGTAGATACTCTTAGTCTGGTATTAAAAGGTATTCCGCCACGAAAGGCCGCGAACGATTTTTCTATTTTCTTCTGTTCCAGCGTCATCCTGAAGCGTACCGGTAGAACACTGGCATCACTTACCGTGAATCGTGCGCGGCTAGATGTTCACTTAACGGCCAGCCGTAATGTGATCTCTTCCTCGCACTGAGTTAACAAAGCAGGGCTACTTTGTGCAAAACAGGCAAACCAACACTACTATCGCCGATGCAAACCACCCAGCTTGAACCGGAACAATGTCGCTTCCGGCAGACCACCGTTTATCTTGTCCGCCTTCGTTGCTACGGCATCGGCGTAGGTAATGTATGCAGAGTACAAATAATATCATACCGTGATGTAGGTATCACTCTATTTCCTTCTCGCACTACACTAGGCGGGTTGTGGTTTTCCAGTTCGATCTGATTACTAACTTTAATTTAGGTAGTGGCAGCTGCCGTGTTGAAAACGTCCGCAGGCGACTATAGTTTAAAATTCACCTTTCAAATGTGCACCCGTAGTAAGCCCAGCGTCATATGTTCGAAATTGTTTTCCGGCTACTTTATTGTCTACTGTACAACGTCAGAGAAACTACTGCTTGGGTCACCCATGACCTATGTATGTTACGGTCGAACAAGTCATAACGTCATAAAATCTTGGGAATCATTTAAAATGTTCAAATGCAATAATTGGTAATTTTAGACGAAACCTAAGGACTTACAATCAGTTTATTATTCCCTACTATACAAAATTAAAAAAGATTTATTAAAGATAACTCCATATATAAAAAGTCAATATGCTGAGTTTATAGATCACTGTCAGTTTTTTTCTGCGTCAAAATACTTTAATAAATGACTTGTATTTTTAATTATGCTCTATATTACATTTCCCCTCATTAAAATTTAATAAAAACAAAAAAGGTCTGAAAATTCGCTTTTTCTCCAAATTATAAAACTCTAACACAGGCCATTATTCGTCTGTACGCTTCATTTCCTAACCTGAAAATCGTTCCAATTTTCATTGGATTATCTGGACGAAAAGCGGTTTATCCAGATTTGAACAACGATTTTTTGAAGTAAGAGTAATTGATAAGATGTAAACTTTCTGATACCTGCTACAAAAAGGGGAATCCTCATTTTTTCTTATACAGATCAGAAGCAATATTATATATTTTACCCGATATTTATGTTATGAAATATTATTTTAATGTTTTCTGTTAGTTTTCTAATTTTGATTTAGTATCAGACACAATCATCCAGATAATGAATGATTATTTTATTCTATTTTACAGTCTCTTCAGCTGGACATAATCAACAAACTATCAAGCTAAGCAATGATCATGCAACAGTGTATATAGGTAAGCTACCAATTAAAATAAAATTGTTGTTTTTATTTTATGTTTTTTTTTTTTAATATCCGTACAATTACGTTTGTTGGCAATAAATCGCACTTAATTTTTGCTGAGTATCTTAAATTATTAGTATCATGTAACTTGAAATATAGCTCTCGACTTACATGGTATATACTTATTTTTCCTAAAGGATTTATTGTGTACTTTTATGTCGGGTAAATGTCCCAATTGTGGTCTCTGTCCCAGTTATTGGCACCTCTCGACTTTTTCTTCATTTTTCATGTTAAAAATAACATGCCGTGGAGACACTGGAATAAAGCTTTCCTGCGAAGATACCCTCCACTAGTTCGCAGATTTAGTGAAGCTGTTACTAATTATTATTTAAGAAAGAAATAATATTTTTCAATTTTGGATGATCCTGATTGCGTTTTTAATGGAGATGAAGCATGTTTTCTTTTTATAAGGAAATGAGCAAAGTAGTGACTCAAGCTGGTGCTAGACATTGTTATGAAGTTGATCAAGAAGATACAAAGCAAAAGCTAACAGTTATGTTTTCGGAACTGGTGTTGTTATGCCTCCCACGGTGATATATTCCAACAAAAGATTAAAGTTTTTAACTAAAGGTGTACTAGATGACTGGGGTATCGGGCTAAGCGATAATGGGTGGATGAAGGCCGAAATATTTGTCGAATACATTTCAAAGATGCTTGATTCCCATTTTGTTAGGCACGATATCCACAAGCCAGTAATTTTGTTTGTTGATGGGTACCAAACTCATCTAATGTATGAAGTTTGCGCTTTATGTAATGAGCTAGATATAGTACTGGTAGCTCTCTATCTCAATCCGACAAGAATATATCAGCCAGCTGAAGTTTCAAGCATTAAACTGCTTAAGTCATCATGGAAAAAACTGTCCTTGGCTGGAGAAGAGATAATCCATACGCGCAATAAGGAAATGGGCATTTTACTCCCGTTCTCTAAAAAGCCCAATTCATTGAAACCAGAAACGACTATAAACGGATTCCGGGCATGTTTATTATTAATCTGGGATTCAAATCAGATTGGTTACTGATAAAGTTTATGGTCTGTATTTTTTTTTATGTTTGAAACAAAAGGAAAATCCTGTACCACTAAACGAGCGGTGCATGTGCGGAAAAACAGTGGATGTTGGACTTAAAGCACTGTAAGTTCTAGCTTTCGGGAGAGACGTTACTCGGAAGCCCTTCCAGTTCAAAGTAGTCCTCCAGACAAAGGAGTCCCGCTACAGCGATGTCCCAGGTATTCGCAACTGAATCTAATATTGATGAGCAGCCTGTGTCTGACAGGTGTTTCTGTTTGGCACAACTCTGAACGAAATCATAAGTGTCAGCTCATTCAAACACCTTCCGTAATAGTATCGATACTAAAGAGAGAGGTCCATCCCTTTTCTTCGATGTTCAATGCTATCAAGGTCTTAAATCAATTCTGGGTCATCCATAAGACGGATTGGCTCTTCTCTGCATGTAATCTAGTATCTGTTGTGTTCTGGTGCCGAGCTCCATACATAGAAACAGTATTGGTCATATCTGGGCCTTATATAGCAGTAAGAGCTGATGAGATGTATACAATTTTTTTATTCTATAGAATATTCCTAGCTTCTGACTCATAGCTTTTGCGCTGATGCTTTAGCGATTTTGGTGACGTCATTAGGCCAAGACATGTTTTGTTCTACGTTAATTCCCAGCAAGCTTATGGTCTTCAACCGAGTCAGTGTTCGTCCTGTCAGTGATAAGTCAGGTCCTATGATGTTTGCTTTTTTGAGAAGACAGCTGCTTAAGTCTTTGCTGCGTTAAACTGGACATTGTTTGCCTCACCACATTCCACGATGGCGTCCATATCCTCATTGACGGCAGCAACCTGATTTTCTCATTCGTGTTGGGAACGAGCAGCAGTCATAGGAGTGCTGTTTTCTACAAAGCTGTAAACAGAATTGTTTGTCCTGTCCAAGAGTATGATAGATAATATACACCCTTGAGGAACTCCTGCATTGATTCTAAATTGCTCCGAGAAATGTCCATCAATACCAACTCGGATGTTTTGGTCCCTTAAGAAATTGGAAAGCCATAGAAGCAAGGCTGGTGTTAGTCCATATGCTCTCAATTCGTATACCAATCCGTCATTTTATCCGATGCTTTGGATATATCGAGAGCCACTGCACGAAATTCGCCGTAGCTCTCGATGGCTACCTGTGGACCGGTAGGTCACGTCAGTCAGGAGATCTCCCGTTGATCTGTGCTTGCGGAAGCCATACTGGCGATCAGTTATGATGCCTGATGATTCGAGATATTTTAATAGCTGTTCATTGGTCAGTTTCTTCATGACTTTGGACATGATGAGAACTAAGGCAATTGGACAGTAGTTATTTTGAATAATTTTTTACCTTTCTTCGGGATTGGTTGCACCAATTGAGCGTATTTTCGGCTAGAAGGAAAACACACGGTTTGGTATGATAGGGGACGAAGCCTGCATAGTGACTCTGTTAGTTGAGCTGCACATCTCTTAAGCGCTATTATTGCTTTGACAAAATACCAGACCTGACATTGAGGAATTCACTCTCGGAATAATTGGGGGAGCCTTGCCTTGAGAATATAAAGTAGAATTTGATGCAAACATTTCGGCAAAAATATCCCCATTTTCTTTGGTTGTTTCTGCTATTGAGCCATCATCTTGGGTCAGTGGTGGGATTAACGTCTTCGAGAGATAACTTTGGCAACTGACCAAAAGGATTTTGATCCGTTAGGACAATTTAGAAGCTTGAACTTGATCTACTCGTTATATCCCTCCTTGCTCTCGTCAACAGTCCGCTTACACTGATTTCTGGTTGTGATGAAATTTTTTTGAATTTCGGCTCTTGGATCTTGGCGCCATTTATGGTAGGCAGCATTTTTAGAAATTGACCGCTCTTGAGAAGTTTTTCCCACAGAATTATTTACTGTTTGAGATTCGTTTCATAGAAGAGGAGATGAAAGCTTTCATACCAGCTAGGATAACTTGAGATAACCCTTTAGCAGATTCAGATTCAGAGGTGTTTTAATTTTTAAAGCAGACATCTTTCCAAGGGAAAGAAAGATAAGGCTCGCGAAAATCACGCCACTTTGCAGATGTAGTAGCAAACCTTTCAGGGTAGGTATCTGTGGCTCATGTGCGTTGATAGCAAGTTCATAATTTGCGGAGATAAGATTGTGGTCTGATAAGCCCAACGGAGGTTGGGTATTCACGACCTATAGTCAGGATTAGTTGTTTCGATGTTATGTACGTTGAAGTCTTTTACTATGACAATTTCCGCAGTTGGATAGTTGATCTGCAGACAATCAATTTTATTACCTAGATTTGAGAAAAGCTGTTTATCAATATAAACGCTAGGTGGGCCTATACAAGCAATAAATGAATTTGGTTGCTCGATCAGTGCTTAATTTGAACCACATGACATTGAAGTTCTTAGGTTCGTAAGTTTCGTCTCTTTGTCAACATAAACTAATCCCGAGTTACGTCAAACTCGGAAGTAAAGGTTTTATCCGGGTATAGTCAAGTGAACAGTGCCCTTTCTCATCCTGAGAACCAGATCATAGAGGCATGGTGACGAAACATGTCATTTTAGGCCACCAAAACCGATGTGGTGGTTTTTCACCAGGCGATGCGGGTGAACTACACCTACCACTGATCAGGTAAAACAGCTAACATGCTGAAACTGGGTTTCAAAGAGTTATTTCCGTCAACAATTTTTGGAATTTTATACGCAAAGATACGCTTTCAAGTTTAGAAAATGGCACAGCTTTAGACCAATGTCAATGTAATAATATTCTGAGAGAAACCTTAACTTCTTTCAAACTCATATCAATAAATCATTCCTCTAGCATTTTGGATAAACCAGATCAAAGCGTTATAAAAATAAAAGAATATTACTTTTCTACTCGCATGTGCAAAGTACCTACTTTGCGCACGGAAACTATTTGCGCACCCATTTTGTTTCGCATAATTGCCGTGTTTATATTCGATTTTTCAATATTTTAGTGCTTTCTGTATACAATAATATTTGATATAAAATAAACTTTTAGCTGAATTTAGCACTTTGTAAATATATATCTTTATTCTTATTTTATAATTTTTCAACGTCGAATAGACAACAACGATGCCACCATGCGTATAATAACATGGTGTTTGTCAATTTAAACTTTTGCTTGTTGTTCCTGTAGCAACTAAGTACAAAGATTTTCTAACGTCAGCGAAGTGTCCACGAGAAATCTAATCAGAAAATTGCAAAAAAAAGGTTTTCAGAATGGAAAAAGAAATGCCACATGATATTTTAGAAGCCGCAAATTTGGCGAACTTATAGCTCCTGCCGGCGAAACCAAAAGAAAAATATGAGAAACAGTATTATTCATTTGATAAATGGTGTAAAGATAAAGGTGTTAAAACTTTAAAACAGGAGGTACTTCTAGCATATCTTTTCAAATTAAGCAAGGAATTCAGTCCAAATACCTTATGGTCGAAGTATTCCATGCTGAAAAGTGTTTTGAAGATTAAGAAAAATGTAGATAATGGCAAGTTTTATAAACTGGCGGCATTCATTAAAAAACAAAATGTAGGCTTTTAGCAAAAAAAAAACAAAGATTTTTTTAAAAGAAGAAATATACACGTTTATAAATGAAGCATCAGATGATACATATCTTTTAATAAATGTTGCCACTATTTCGGACTCGCTGGCGCCTGCAGGCGAGAAGAACTCGCAAAAATTATGACAACTGACATTGAAGACAAAGGCAACTTAATTGTGGTAAAAATTCAAGATTCGAAAAACTATACTTCACGTTCTTTCATCATATCTGAAGAAATCAACGATGGAAAATATTTGCTGTTCTATTGGAAGCATACAGCATTGCGCCCGCCGACACAACATCAACGTTTTTTTGTATATTTCAAGAGAGGAAAATGCACAAAACAATGCGCTGGGATCAATACTTTTGGAAAGATGCCTTCTGAGATCGCTGTTTTTTTTAAGTTGCCGAATCCGTAACTTTACACCGGCCATAGTTTCCGGCGATCTTCCGCAACATTTCTGGCAAATTCTAGAGAGGGACTCACAGACACAAAACGGTTGGGCGGCTGGAAGTCGACAACGGTAGCAGAGGGATACATTGAAGAATCAACGAACTACAAGAAAGGGGTTAAGTAACAAAATTTTAAACTGCAGTCACAAGAAACCTGACGAAATGCCCAGTTCATCAGTTGAAATGTAAACTTATTCCATCTCAACAGTAAGCAGCGAACCATCTTCATCACCGTTCGCAAAAAATCAGTTACAATCGGCCATAAAACGTCAACATGCAACTAGCTGTACTTTTAACATTAGTATTGTTAATAATAATAAATAATATTTTTTCTATATTTGTGTTGAAATAAAAAACTTTGCTGTATTTTTGTTAAAATAAAATCTTTCATTATTTATTTTAGATTTCTACTTTTCTAGGGTACTCGAAAAAAAAGCATTGTTCCTAACACTCGCGCAAAGTGTCTTTCCCGAACTTAAAGCATATCCGAACTCCGCTTCGCGTCGTTCGTCTAACTGCTTTAGCGTGCGGGAAAGTATCACTTTGCGCACTTGTTAGGAAAATATCTATTTTAGATTCAGAAATAAAAAATATGCTTATAATATTATTGATGATGAATTGAAGTATAATTGCCTTACAATGACAAAATTATTATATATAAGAATATTATTATTAAGCCTTATTAGAGATGACAAATAAAATCGCTGACGAACTTTTAAAAGGGTCCGACTTAAATGATACTATCAACCAGCAAACTAAAGAATCCAACCAAAGTAAATCACAAGAGTTCGGCAAATATTTGGAAGATAACCTATTATATATTTACAAAGTAATTTAGTAATTTTAGTTGTTACAGAAAAAACTTCCACAGTTCTGAAGAAAGCAGATTACGACGTTGGTGATCAATAGTGTGGTGGATATAAACATAGGAAATAACAACACAGCGAAAGCTAACAAGAGTACAAAGGCTTGTCTGTCTGGCTGTAACGAGGGCTATGAAAACGTGCCCCACAGCAGCTCTGGAAACCCTATTTGACCTCCCTCCGCTGCACATATGCATAGAAAAGAAGACTTGGACCAGTGCACATAGAGTGACTCAGATGCAGAAACTGACGTCAGGAAACCTGACTGGTCACCTTGAAATTCTGGAGGAGATCCAAATAGAGGCGATGAACAAACCAATCGATACAATGGAAACAAAACTACATTTTGATCGGTCCTTTGAAGTAGTAATTGAAGACCGCAATTCTACTGAGGAAAAACTAAAGAAAAAACTAGACAGGGGATCACTTGTCTGGTACACATATGGATCAAATATGAAAGAAGGAGTGGGATCCGGAATTTACGGACTAGGTGTCGAATCTCTGTACCTTTAGGAAACACTCGCACCATCTTTTCAGCAGAACTAAATGCTATCAATATAGCCATCTCTGAATGTGTCAAAAAGGCCTAATAGGTGCAAAGATCTATATCCTATCAGATAGTCCAGCAGCCTTAAAAGTGCTAGCATCTAGCAGAATGAACTCCCGGCTAGTGTAGGATTGTCTGATGGCTGCAGATCGACTGACAAACAGAAATATGGGTACCAGGGCGCAAGGGTGTGGAAGGCAACGAAGCCGCTGGCCTGGTTGCACGGAATTGTGCACAGACTGCCTTTTGCCGGCCTGAACCAATATGCGGCATCACTAGAGGGCACGTAATGAATGAACTCAGATATTCGGAAAAAACGCGGAGGGACATATTGAGCCAATGCACCTGAGCAGAGATGGGCCAAAAGATTCATCTCTCACTCGCCTAACTACACAAAAAAACTTCTCAAGCTACAAAAAAAATGAGATAAAACTGGACACGGCCCCTGGAGGTACCACCTCAAGGAATCTATCTACTTGGAGAAAACCACTGGCGAATAATGCAGATTCTGCCAAACTATGGCTGAAACTCTCAGGCTGAAATATCGCAGTGTTAAAAAAAAGGTTGCCAC
Source organism: Pissodes strobi (assembly GCA_016904865.1). Taxonomy (NCBI): domain Eukaryota; kingdom Metazoa; phylum Arthropoda; class Insecta; order Coleoptera; family Curculionidae; genus Pissodes; species Pissodes strobi. Next base: position 12,438 of record JAEQML010060714.1, on the reverse strand, counting down.
ATTTTTGCGTATTTCAGTAAGATTTGCTATTTTAAATAGGATGTGCTTTATAATATATTTTATTCGCAAAGATCAGACAAAATGCTGTAAATTAAGAAGAAGATATTATCAGTTTTTATTAGTAGGTATTATTTATATATATTCGGATTTATTTTGGACTAATTAATGCAACTTAATTATGACAAATCAAGAACTAAATTAAACGAAGCAATAGAAACAAATAATTTTTCAAGTATATGTTCAAATTGCCAGCACTACGCGGCTACAACAGCTCAACTAATCTTAAAATTCTTTTATTGCTTTCACAATCCACATCTTGCTTTATATTTCTCATACCAATACTTATTTTATTTCTCAATTCTTCTACATTCGTTGGCTGGTCCCTGCATACTACTGTTTTAAAATATTCCAAAGCAAAAAAATATGTGCCTCTCCTTTATAAGCACACAACTGAAGTGAAACTTCTGAAAGGGATATGAGGAATTGAGTTTTAATTTTTTTAAAGTTTTTTTTTCCTTACCTTTTGCCCCCGTTTCGACACTTTTTTTAAATTTTGTTTTTGCTCCTTTTTTTTTCATAGAGCATTTTTGTTTATTTCCATTTTTGCCATCTCCTACCTCATTCCATCAAAATTAAATTTCTATATGATGGCGCAGATAGATAGAAAATGGTGAGAAAATGGCATTATTTATGGGCTGAAGGTCCCAAACGGTCATGAAGGTGGGGTTCTTCAGCTTTAAAATTAGCGATGGAGCTATCCAATTAACCAATAGGTGCACTTCATAAAATCGGATAATAAATGACATAAGCTCTTTCGGTTTTAATTGCCTTTTCTTTGCCTGCCATATACGCCTATTCAGATATTTTTATAAAATTGTCTCTTACATTGCATTCATTTTAGAACCACCCTACTTCAAAATGTTTACCAGGTTATTGATTTCGCGTTAATTTCTATAGCAATAACGATTTAGTGTTATAAAAACATCATCTTGATTAATGGTTATCCACAATAAAAAAGAGTCTCAAAGTGATTTGTTAAAAATTTGGTTATATTAAATCCTAGCATAAATTATAATTATAAATATGGTATTAAAATTTGATACGTTCCACAACTTAAACAATACACCACACAATACCTGAAGTACAATGACACGTGTGAGTAAAAGGTTGGCTCCCTTGCAATCAAATAAATACCTCGAATAAGATTTATTTATTTAATTAGATTTAGTTACCAAACGAATAAATTTTATATTACAAATTTATAAGAGAATTTTCCGTCACGATGAAAAAACTTTGCTGGCATTTCGAGATCATTAACAGGCAAGACAGCGTATACAAGAATGCAACGTTTAAAAAATTAACATATTTTAATTAAGCATTTCTGAAAGTGGGTAGTTGAAGAGTACGAAAGTACGATTTACAATTTGTTAATTTTTTAGCATGGAATATTCAATATTTGCCTTGTCATCCTAATTTTCTTGTAAACTATAATACATAACAGAAAAACATTATAAAAACATGTTCATTTTATGTATTTAACTTCATAGTATTAAATTTCATTGTTTTATAAATTCATATTTTAAAAGTTTCTTTTGTGCAATATTTATTTTGATTTTTTGTAAGTTTTAAATATTTTACATAACATTGTGTTATTATGTTAACAGACATTTAAAAAAACTTTGCGGACTATATTTGAAAAAAATAACTACTTAATCACATATAATATGACAGATGGTATATATTATACGCCTATTATAATAATATATTATTATAAATATGAATACATCCTGTATATACGTGCTTTGTGCTTTTTCTTTTGAAAAGACAGTCAAATTTATCGCTTAGCTATATATAATGTCCCGGGCGGTTAATAACTACTCAAAATTTTTAAATATAAAATCGTCCTTTATGCATTATTAACCCCCTTAAGAACATTTCTTGGAAACGGATATTCCTATGACTAGTTACAACCCGTGGATCATAGAACATTATTCAATAGACGTACATAATGACGGTGTATTTTTCCAAACCCGCCCGATTTAAGTCACCATTCTAGCACTACGGCCTCACAGATGTATATAGCTTGTACTATGTAACATATGGTACATGTCCTGAATGACTATGAGTTCCTTTGTGTCAATTTTTCGTTGCCGTCAATTTTTGTCGTCTGCGTGCCAATCCCTTAAGCCTGTTATATTGCCCAGCCAGTTCAAGTTCAACAAATCATAAATTTCTTACTATGATTTTGTCTGGATACGTGATTTACCGAATCCAGTCGGTATTCCCAAAACTGGTTCTGGACAGGTGCGTGTTCAACAGCCTTGATCACACGATGACTAGGCACCCAGATCAGGTTTGCCTTGTTCCGGCCTTTCAATTTCTGTAGTTCTTCAAGACATTCCCATACCAATATTGACGACAATTCCCCACTCAACAAAGGCTCTAAATCTACCTGACTGACAGTAGAACTAGAATTAACTGATTTGTCAAAGCATTTTTAATATTATCTGGAAAACCGCAAATGAAACTACGATTACCCTTCCACTACCTTTTGCAAGCAAAAGACCGCAAAAACCAAAATTACAAAATATTTGAAAAATAAAATTCGGTGCACAGTTTATTCTATGTACGCCAGAAAAGAATATGTGACATTGGCAACAATAAGACGCAAGTTCAGGGAAAAATTTAATATTTTAAAATTTCCATCGACCCTTAAGAAGATGGATCAAAAGTATAGGTTTCAAGTGGAAAGAATCAAATAATAGAAAATATTTGATGGACTTGCCAGATATTGTTCATAAAAGATTCATTTTTTTTAAGGGAGTATATCAAAAATTTAAATTTAGGTCCAGAAGGTTTTACTCCAGTTTTCATTGACGAGGCGCAGATCTTTGGCAATGGATCATTTCGTTGTAGCTGGCAAGATGACACCAAGCACACGGATTCAAGAAAAAACAGTGAAGGTGAAAATATGTTGTTATCTTTTTAGATTTTTTTTTATAAAAACTGATGCCTTGTAAATCTTCATAATTCCGTCTGCTTCATATTTTTATCAGCTTATAAATGTTCAAAAAAAGTAAAAAGTAGGTCTAATCCACCGAACATTGACAATAGACTGCAAGGTTCACTCTAATCCCCGCCCCCAGCATTTCTATTATATGCCCCGTTGCAGAACCTGATGGAATGCTGGTTAACTGCTCAGGCCTCGTGTCACGGTTCACCCTAAAGTCTAAAGTGTGGCATCTCGCCTTTGTAAGATCTACATCAAAAGTGCCGGCTGAGAGTGGATCTTCTAGTCTCTTGTTAATGTGCGGTGGTCTAATCACAGTGTTACCTGCAAAGTGAGTAAAAGAACCACTTATTAGTGGAAACCAGCAAATGCTGTAAAATATTGGGTTCAACAAAGGAAAATTGCAAATGGAGTAACCTGTGGCGAAAATAAAAATGAAATTTGAATTTTAAATTTGAATTTTTGAATTCTGAATTTATTAAGATTGATAATTAGAACTGTAAAACAAAAAAGATGAGTTTATTTTTTATGTGATTTTAAGCAAAAAGAAAAGGAAATGGTAGAAGCTTTTTCACTCACTTGTCAGTTGGAACAAAAGAACATATCCACAAGAGGCACAAACTACATCAAAACGACAACGGTCACATCAAAATTTAAATAACCCTTTACATTTTATGAAAGGTTCTCATAATTAAGCGATAAACAAAATAATAGACCGACGTGGGGACCATGTTTTAATGGAATGACAAACTTGTCTCAGTTGACAAGTTTGACAAGTAAACCGATGACCGCAGACGCAAAAAGAAATACGTCAAGAAATGGCGGTAGTTTTAAATTTGAAAAGAAAGTAATGTATGAGAGAGGAAAAAGTGTTAAATATCTAATTTTTACAAAATTTTTACTAAAATTATAGAAGAAATACCACTGTGCTAGACTAGACCCAACAAATTGATTTGATCAATGTTGAAAGGTCTGAGACAGACTAGATTTATTTGAAAGGTTTTTAATTTAAATAAATCTAGTCTGTCTCAGACCTTTTAACATTGAACCAAAAGCGCTCTGTTACGCTGATTTAGATGTTCTTTTGAGTTAATTTAATTTAGTACATTTCGTACATGCACACAGCCTTCACTCTTCATTTAAATATTAATTTGACGTATTTTTTTTTTATGGCAGTGGCACACACACTAAAGGGAGATCCTATGGCGCTTGACGAGCGGTGTGTGTGCGAAGATGTTGATTGACACGGTTCTTGAATATTTGTAGGTTGTAATAAGTGGGAAACAGATGTCCTGGAAGTGAGTTCCACAGTGATGCCGTGCGCCAGACAAAGGAGTTCTGGTAAAGCGATGTTCTAGGTGTTTCTAGTTGTACGACGAACTGGTGCGCTCCTGCCGTCTGTCGGGACTGTCTGACAGGAGTTGCCAGGGGCGGGATTATGCGGCCAAATCCTGGGAACATCTGCCGTGAAAGTATCTGTAAAACAGAGACATCTCGGCCACATGTCGCGATGTTCCAGACTATCCAGATTCTGGATCAACTCCGGATCGCCGACGAGACGCACAGCCCTCTTCTGACTGGAATCCAGCAGCTTTAGGGTATGCTTTGGTGCGGCACCCCAGATATGTGAGCAATATTCTAAGCACGGTCGTATTTGCGCTTTGTACAGCAAGAGCAACTGCTGCGGTGTATAGAGTTTTTTGTTGCGAAATAGCGCACCGAACTTCTGGGAGGCTGATTTTGCGATGTTAGCAACATGGTCATGCCATGACATATTGCTGTTGATCGAGACACCCAGCAGCCCGATTGACGAGGATGAAGGAATGGTCGATCCTGCCATAGTGATGTCAGGGCCCGCTGTATTGGCCCTCTTAATAAACGTTGCTGCTTGGGTCTTTGCTGCATTGAACTGGACCAAATTTCGGTCGCCCCAAGTTTGAACTTTCTCCAGATCTTGATTAATTGCTGTAATCTGCTCCTGTCTGCGGTGATGAGTCTCAGTCGCTGGTAAGGATTTTTCTGATTTAAAGTGGGCGACAAGGGTACTGGCATCTGCAAAACTGTAAACAGGATTATTCGTTTCGATCAGCAGCAGGTCATTAATATAGATGAGGAACAGAGTTGGTGAAAGTATTGCGCCCTGAGGCACGCCCGCGTTGATGGTGAATGTGTCCGAGATGTGTCCATCGACTGCAATGTGTAGGGATCGGTTCTTAAGGAAACTGCCCAGCCAGCTGCAGAGAGAGGCGGGCAGTCCCAAGGACGGCAGTTTGTTGAGCAGTCCGTCATGCCAAACTCTGTCGAATGCCTTTGAAATATCCAACGCAATCGCTCGAGACTCTCCGTAGCTTTCAATTGCCCTACTCCATTTATGAGTGACATAGGCCAATATATCTCCTGTCGATCTCTCTTTGCGAAAGCCGTATTGATTATCGCTGATTATTCTGTTGCTCTTGAAGTACTTGAGTAGTTGCTGGTTGACTACACGTTTCATGACTTTGGACATTATTGGAAGCAAGGCAATTGGGCGATAGTTTGAGGGGGTGGTTTTCTTGCCTTTTTTTGGAAGAGGTTGCACTCGAGCGACTTTCCAAGAGGATGGGTAAATCCCTTTTCTGTAAGAAAGAGAAAAAAGCCTGGAAAAAACGGGTGTTAGTTCGTTGGCGCAGTTCTTTAGCACGATGGCAGGTATTCCGTCCGGTCCTGATGCCTTTTGCGTATCTAGTTCTTTAAGGATTTTGCGAATATCACGATGAGAAAACTTGACTTCTGCCATGGTGGTATTGATGTTCGGTATAGTGGGGAGAGTCTTGCCTTGGGGCACGTCTAAGGTAGAGTGCGATGAAAACATTTTGGCGAGCATGTTTGCTTTTTCCTTGGGTGTAGTCGCCGTGATGCCACGTTCGTCCGTCAAAGGTGGGAGAGACGTTTTTGTAAAGTTGTTACTTGCTGCCTTTGCTACCGACCAGAAATTCCTGGAAACACTGGAGCATTGCAAAAGTTTATTCCTGATCCTTTGATTGTGTTTGTCCTTAGTTTCGTCGATCACACGCTTGCACTCGTTTCTCGCTTCGATAAAATAATTGCCACTTTCAGCGGTCTGATTTTGCTGCCAGTACTTATAGGCTTGCTGTTTCCTTCCTACAGCTCTTTCGCATCTTTTGTCGAACCAGGGCTTTCCTTTTGATGATAACTTGATGGAATTTGGTATGTATGCTTCCATTCCTGCGGAGATTACTTGCATGATCTCTTCGCAGCAGTCTGACGGGTCGTCAGTGGCAAAGCAGACGTGGAGCCAAGGAAAATCTAGGTGGAACTGCCTTAGATCGTCCCAGTTTGCAGAATTGTAATGCCAGATTTTTCGAGGCAATGGTGCATCCTTCTTTATGGGTGGCAATTCACAAATCGTTGTAATAAGTTTGTGGTCGGAGGTACCTAATGGCGGACCAACTGTAACCCTTTACTGGTCAGGATTGGTGGTCAGAAAATGATCCAGTAGGGCGGCGAATTCGCCCCTCTCTGAGATTCGAGTTGGTTCGTCTAAAAGTTGAGTAAGCCCGCAGCTGATGGCAAATGCTTCAGCTTCTCTACCTTCGTTGTCAGTCTTGTTGTGATGTTTGAGCCAGTTGGTGTTGTGGGCAATGAAGTCTCCCAGAACGATTATTTCTGAACTGGGGTGATCGACCTGTATTGAGTCAAAAGTGGTAGCTAGTGTTGAGAAAAAGCTTTGGTAGGCTCTATCGCTCGGAGGGCGATAGAGACAACATATAAACTTGGTTAATCCATTGGCGGTGAACTTGAGCCACATGACGTCAAGGTTGGTCGGTTCGAGTGTTTCCTCGCGGTGACATGAAAGGTCGCTTCGGACAAGAAGGCATATTCCGAACTTATATCTAAATCGGGTATGTAAGTCGTAACCAGGATAGAGGTAGTTCACTGTTGTTGTTGTAGAACATACTTGTGTTTCTGTAAGGGCTAATATGTGTGGTCTATTTGCTTGTAGATGTTGGTGTACCGAATTTTTGTTTGTATTTAGGCCTCTTATGTTGCAGAAATCTATTCTAAATTGGTTCGGTATCTTCTAAATTGGTTCTGTATTTATGGATTATTGCAGATTATAAAGCTCATAATATTATTACGCCGTGAATTTTTGGGAGACCATATAACTGAACCTCCTAAACACTACAAATGACTTTGTTTTTTTTTTTTTTCAATAAAAAAAAATAGGGCAAAGTAGGGAATTTGACTATATGTACTATTGCATGGAACATTACTTATTAATTATATTAAATTTATGTTCTGGTAGAGTGATTTCGAATATTTTTGATGTTAAAAGAAATTGAGTTATATTTTATTTTTTCAGATCGGAACCGAAGATGGCTTAATCAAGGGCGAGAATTAAATATTCAAAAGTGGATTAAAGACGGGAGATTATCATGACAGTATGAACAGGAAATACTTCGAAAACTGGTTTAAAACTCAGCTGGTTCCGAATCTTCCCCCAAAGTCATTCATAATCATAGACAATGCAAGTTACCATTCTGGTTTATTAGATGAAATCCCGGGAAAGTCTTGGACATAGCAGAGACTGATCGAATGGTTGAAGAAAAAGAATATTGACTTTCCAGAAAAGGCCATGAAGGATCAGATATGGAGTATTACTCGCAGAAACTACCCTAGTGAAAAAACGACATCTTTAATCAATATGTTAAACCTATAGGACAAAAAATCTTGCGACTGCCACCATACCATTGCCAGTTTAATGCAAGGACTGCTATGGTAGGAATGTAAACGAAAATACGATCAATATATTTCCAATCTTATGGGGTCACCTTCAGAAGTTCTGGCCACATGGGAAAGGGTAATAAACAAAAATATGTTATTTATACAGAAAAGATAATTCAAGAGACTTGGGAAGAAATACGAGTGTGTGATACACCTGCGCCACTTGTAATTACGACTGACGAAGATGATGACGACTTTAGTTCTGACTCTGAAAATGCTGACGAGACTGATTAAGCTTGTTTGTTCTTACCAATTTTATTTTATGATCATCATTTAAGTGTTAAATCATATCGTTACAATTACATAACTGGTAGTGGGAAAGTATGGAGAAGAAGTCGTCAGCGATAATGGAAGACGGTTAATAGAAATATGCGAACAAAATCAGTTGACCATTCTTAATGGGCATTTTCACCACCGCGAGATCTATAAATACACATGGACACAGCCAACAAGGAGTCTAAAAAGCGTTATTGACTACATAATAATTAAACAAAAATCTAGACTGAAGTTCCTAGATGTAAGAGTACAGAGAGGTGCCTCATGTGGAAGCGACCACTACCTTTTAAAAGGAAAAATAGTGTCACCAATAAGAACTAAAGAAGAACCTGACAATACCAAAAAAAAGTATGAAATAACAAACGAGGAAACTCCAAAGAGATTTAAAGTCACCAGCCTCGGATATGAAAGTACAAAATTACTATACCACTCTAGACTTGACAGCAAAATCCCGAATACAGAATTCACAAAGATAGAAGAAGAATACGAATACATAAAGAGGGGCATACACTCAGCGGCAGAGGAAGCATTGGGACGAAAAACGAGGAAAACAGAAAAAAACCATACTGGTGGGACGAAGAAATTGAAAACGAAATAGAAGAAAAAAGGAAAAGTACCACATATACTTAAGTTCGAAAAACTATTGAAGACAAGATAAAGTACGAAGAATCACAAAGAAGAGCACGGAAGAAAATATGTTAAAAGAAGAACAATCAATGGAAAAGGACGTGTTCAAGACTCAATACATATATTGGAGGAAGGAAGAGTATAGAAAGTTGGAGGCTCCTCAAGTATGAGAGGAGGACGAACGAAGGACATAATCTCACCTATAACACCTCAAAAATGAAACAGATACTTTAAGGATATGTTGACAGAAGACAGACCTCAATTTAAAGACATCCAAAACGAAAACCAGGGCATATTTATACAAGGATCCCCAATTAGAATAACTGTGGCAGAGGTTAGAGAAGTCTGTAAAAACTTAAAAAACGGAAGAGCCCCGGGACCAGGTAATATTACTAACGAACTTTTAAAATACGACAAAGATAAACTATATGGCCTATTTAGAAATTTATTCCAATGGTGCCTCAACAGGCACGAAGAACCCATAGAATGGAAGACACTACATCTATCGACGATATACAGAAAAGGCGACAAGACTAATTGCGATACCTATCGGGGAATAGCCGTTACAAGCGCTATTGGCAGAGTTTATGGGAAAATTTTAAAGAACATGATAGAACAAGAATATGCCGATATGGAGGCAGAGGAACAAGCTTCAAAGCAGGAAAATCCACAGTCGACCACCTGTTTACGCTAACCCAAATTTTAGAAAAGAAAGCAGCACAAAATCAAGAAGTACATCTCCTATACATGGATCTGAAAAAGGCCTACGACAGTATACCTTTAGTAAAACTTTGGGAGGCTTTTCAACATAGCAACATTAACACGGAAATAATAAAAGCTGTGAAGTCTTTATACGCGGGCTTCACATACAGAGTCAAAACAAACAAAGGATTAACAGCTGGATTCACAATAACCAAGGGTCTTAAAAAGGGTTGCTGTATGTCTCCCACACTATTAAATATACTTGGAACACGCGCTAAGGACATGGAAACGGAAATGCAATAGCATGGGAATGCCAGTAGATGACGACACGACAGTATATACCCTCTCTTTCGCGGATGACCAAGTGGTTATTGCATAAGATATATATGGCATGGAATATATGAGCCGAAAGCTCATCGAGGAGTATGCAAAATGGTGTCTGGATATCAACATTACAAAAATGGAGTATATGTGCATAGGAGGACATTAAGAAGACCTATATATAGCAACGGGACAGATCATCAATCACTGCAATATATACAAATACCTAGGAATCCAAATATCTAAGGAAGGGACACTAGACGAGGCAATATCGAACAGAAACGCACACCGAAGAAGAGCTACTTCCATGCTGAACAGTATTCTATGGCCTAAAACAGTTTTATCCACAATACCGAAACATAATTTTAGTATTCGCCGCGCGTTTCGCTAATCATGTTACGTCATTAGGAGATGATTAAAACTAAAATTAAAATCTACCTAACTCTCTTTTAAACTACTTTTTGCATAATCAAGCGGAACTAAAAAGAACCAATTCTGGAATCCCACTAGTCACGCTTGATCAACCAATTCAATGGACTATAGGGAATAGGCCCTCTATCTCTATTTAAACTATTCTTACATTTAATAATTTCTATACTTTCATATGCGTCTAATAATCTCCTATCAGTTATATTATGAATTAATTTTAAATTTTTAATTGTTATTATATGATTATTATCAAAAGCATGCTCAGCAACACTTGATTTTTTTGTTCTACCATACTTTAAATGAGCTATATGTTCTTTGAATCTCGTTTCTATAGATCGTCTAGTTTGCCCAATATATTTTTGGTTACATTCCATACATCCAATTTCATATATTCCACTTCTTTCTAATATTTCAATTTTGTCCTTTGGACCACCTAATAATTTCTTAAAGTTTTTTTGGCTGAGACTGGTATACTAATTTTAAACCTTCTTCCTTAAAAACTTTTTGGAGTCCTCTAGTATACTGCGGATTATACGGTATCGAAACATATTTTGTATTTTCAACCTGAATAACGAAGAAGATAAATCAGGAATGGTCTTTCTAAACAAATGCCTATTCATTAGTTTATTTATTAAGTTAGGATTAAAACCATTGACTTTCGCTATATTCCTAATTGTTTCCTTTTCATAATTAAATCATTCTCTGCTAAGAGCAAAGTTAACCAAACGGTATACTAAAAAGTTAGAGCTTGCCATTTTATGTTGGCCGCAGTGGAAGGAGTCATTAGGAATATATCGGTTAGTGGCAGCATTTTTTCTGTAAATATCAAATTCTAGTGTGTTATTATCGTTCCTAATCACTAATGTATCCAAAAATGGTAGCTTGTCATTGTTCTCGACTTCATGAGTAAATTTAATGGTGGGGAAACGGTTGTTTAGTTTTGTTACAAAATCTTCAATATTAGCGGTTTTTGTGTCGAAAATCGCAAAAATGTCATCCACATACCTGTACCTGAACTTCTGGCTGATTTAATTTTCAAATATACTCATGAAAAGATTAGCTAAAAACGGCGATAAACAGTTGCCCATTGCCGTGCCTTCAAGTTGTTGGTAATAGTTATTTTTATATTGAAAATAATTTTGATCCATGCAAAGTTTGGTTAAAGCTAAATACTCTTGTTTGATTTCGTTATCAAAACTATCCATCTCAAGTAATTCACCAAGGTATTGCAAGGTCTGTGGGATTGGTAGACTAGGGAACAATGAGCTAATATCAAACGAGATTAAAATTTCACCTTCATTACACAATCTAAGGAATTTAATACTCCTGAATTCTGTTATTTTATAGATAAATTTTCAAACTGATTTGCTAGCCACTTAGATAGATTATAAGTTGGCGATCCTATTACCGACACTATGGGACGCATTCCCTTTCCACGTTTATGAATCTTGGAAAGACAATATAGTTTCGGCATAGTAGGATTACTCACAGATAATTTGTATCTAATTTGATCAGAAATAAGGTTGCTACATTTCTTCAAAGTATTTTTAACGTGTGTTATCATCTTAGATAATGGATCGCTTGAGGTTCTGTTATAGGCCCCGGATTCGATTAATGTAAAAAATATAATATGATGCTAAATCATCATTTGTTAATTTCTGAACGTATAAAAAACATAACAGACTATTAATTTCTGAACGCGATATTAAATTTTCTAACCTAAGATCGATTCGCAAAAATATTTACGCCAAACGTTTTTCTCACCTGGATGACGTAACTACCAATGGGTATAATTCTGACTTTAATGCATTTGAGATTGCAAATGCCAATATGTCTCCTGCCGACAAACAAAACACCTTGATATACTGTGATCATCTTAGATATGAACTTATTCCAGATTGTACGAAAATGTATGGAAAAATAACAAAAATGGACTTCGCAATTTGTACTGAGATTCCGTTATACCTGTTATTTAAAAACCCAAATAGTTGAAATTTTAGTCAGAAGACAAAACAAAGGAGATGCGACTGATTTACCGATGCGATGTTAAATCTTCGTTTCTATGCATAATATCCGTCACGTGCTAGTATTACAGCCACCCTTATTTAATCCACCGAATTAATGCAAAAGGACCATCTATGTTACAACATTATTGGCCAATGACAATATGCCTGCACTGACGTTGACGCAACCTCAAAATGCTGCTTTGGCCTCTGATACAAGGCTAGTCGAATGTGGCAGGGTATTTATTCAGTACATTTAATTAAATTCAAATTCAAATTCAATTT